>JABFPB010000300.1:0-44029 GCA_022817645.1 Ceratoteleas bidentatus
TATTCTCCCATTAACACAGAATCTCGCTCTGGTCCGCGTTTTAAAAAATATCAACAAATGATTTTTTGATAAGGAAAATCCCTAACTCCGTTGCAGCAGACTTTCGACTTGGCCTTAAATCAAAGTCTTAACAAATTTAAATAAAAAGACACTAGTCTAGTAACTTATACTTGACGAATCACTTTAAATACGAAAGACGTATATTTTGCAGTCAAAGTTCGAAAAGAAAGTGAACAAATCTCTCTGCCCTTGTAGAAATCAAATCTCTGAAAATCTCTAAAACTCTTGTTCTTAGTGGACACAGCATTATTTTCAGAGATTTTTCAGTGATTTATTTTTACTAGAGTGGTCATTAAATTAATGCCCATATTTTAATTTATAAACATTTATGCAAAATCTGTTGATCGAATACAACGTCAATATATCGGTAATCACGAAAGCGTGGTTACCGACATTACAAAGTAATGTTGGTAATTACTTTCTCACTAATCATTTTCCACGCGACTTTAGTAATCAATTATAAACACTACCGCTCAGCCCTGGCGTCCTTCTTTTTTGTTCGTCATTGAAAAGTAGTAACGGAACGCGTTTCAGCAGGAAAAAAACGGAGCGAGTTTTGCTTTCACGTAAAAACAAAAAATCGTCGACTCACTGTACACTTGGATGTGTTTTTCGGTGTTTAGATGTGGAAAATAGGTAAGTGCAATTAGTATGTTTGTACTTGGCATATTTATTTATGAATAAATGTATGAATACGTAAAATTGCACAGCGTGTGTATTGTTAATTGTATCGTTTGAAATTATGCTGCTTTATATCTTTACCCTGGTAAAAGTAGAATTATTGACCATATATGAAACATATATTCCCAAAATATATCCCCAATATATTTCCAATATTTTCCCATTATATTCTCAACTTTTATTGCACTCAGTGAGGAAAGTTGTATTTTTCCCACATATAGGTGTAGAAATACGATTTTTTTTATTATTGAAAAAATTGAAATAGTTACAATATTTTAGAATAAAATATTAAGGTTGTAAGTGTCAAAACTGTAAATTTATTCCATTTTTATATTAATATTTACGAGTGAGTTTATCTTTACATGTAACAATTGCAATCCTGGGAATTCATTGCAAACTTGGGAATTCATTCATTGTCAGCAATTATAACTTAATGTACTTAATAAACATAATTTGTTATATTTTTAAGTATTATTGCAATTTTTGTCATAAGTCAAAAATTTTTTTAATTAATTTTGATATATGTATCAACAAAATATATGTATGGAACACAAAAGTTAGAGTATTATAGAACAAAAAAAGATTTCCTTCTATTAAATCGTGAAGAGATTTTCAAACTAAAAATAATTTAAGGGTCGGCTCGAATATCGCAGTGGGTGGCATTTTTATGATTTCAAGAAAAACAAGAAGAAGGTAGCAATATCAATAATGAAATCAAAAAGAAAAGATGACGGTAACCCCTAACTGTAACTAAAGGTACCCTTAAGGGTACTTTTGACAATAAAATCGCTTTTTCCATAAATAAAATAAAAACTCCTGGAGGAACCATTCACCGACATCAAAACATTTTTTGGAGACATGTTTATTGTTTTTTTATATAAGAAAATGATATTCAGCCTTAGCAGAAAAAAGTGTGTTTAATAGACTCTGATATAACTTATATTCAAAACTTCTGTTCAGTGGAATTCTATCGAATTCCACTGAACAGAAAATATAATTTCAAGTTCAGGAGGAGTGAATATAAAAATATTATAAAAATATATTTTTCAGTTAATTGAATATTTTCTGTCTTTCTTCAGCAGTCAAATTTCAGGAAAATTATATTTGCCTTTGTAGAAATAACTACTCTGTAAAACTCTGAAAAACTGTAAAATGCTCTGAAAAAATCTGACAATGTCTCTGAAAATCTCTGAAAAAGTCTGACAGTTCCAATTATGATACACTTTTAGAGTTTTTCAGAGTTTTTCAGACATAAATTACAGAATCTGTTATTCTCTGTAAAATCTGTAAAACCCTCTGAAACTCTCTGAACTACTCTGAAAAGTTCTGAAATTCTCTGATACTACTATCCCTATTAAAAATTTCATATTCATACGTATAAAAACATACAAATTCGGAGACAATACCCGCATAGACCAATATGTTCTTGGCCGGGTATTGTCACCGTTTTTGTATGAATCAATACGAATCAATATGTTCAATATGTAATTTCTAATAGGGTAAGAAACACTGATTCATTAACCTACGTTAATTTTAACAATTAAATAATTAAACTTTAATGTTTAAACGTTTAACACAAACTTTCCACCGGTTTAACGCGTTTCAAATTTTCCACCGAAGCATTAAACAAAGTTTTTTTTCCAATTGAAGCACATTTCGACCCCGTCCCATTTCGGTATTAAATCTTGCGCCAATTTGTCAAAATTTCCGAGGCGATTCACGTGCGCGATTCATGGTTTCGTGGCGATTGCCGGCGGTCACCGTTGGAACCATTCCAACTCGGCGACGCGATTTAAAGGGCGCGCGTTTAAATCGGGACCCGCGCGTTAATCGGCGATTCGCATTCCGTTTTGCGCGCGGTCCTTGGACCGCATTGCCACAAAGGCGCGAGAGCGCGCGTGCGCGCCAATAATGAGGGCCTTCTTGCGTACTCGCAAGAATGCCACCAGACGCGTTTCGCGCACCGCCGAACGCGCTAAATGCAGCGCCAGCTGCCGTTGTCACGATTGTTCCGAGCAGCTCATCTCCGCCGGGCTGCGCTCGGTCCGCCTCTACGGTTCGATTATCGGCCGATCCCGAAGCCGAAATGATATGTTCGGCAGACTAATTGTTATCGAAAGCATTCCATCGACAATGTCGGCGTTTATCAAATTATACATTGTCCGCGCGGCCAAGTAATACGCTCGAACATCGAGAGGCGCGGTTTTTTTGCAGGAGACGGTTCAACAGGGAAACGATCAGAAGAAAGTCTCGAGTATTCGGTGAAAAGTTGTCGAGGGGTATTGAAATTCATTGGTTTTTGAACTTGCACCGGAAAAAATCTTACGTCAACTTGAAATATAAAAATATGTTTTATTCAATATGTTAATATTTAATTAGAGTATGTCAGTTTTACAAAAAATAACATAAAAATTACAGATGAAGTGAGAGATTTTATGTAAAAATTCGAAAATCGAAAAGGAAGGTCTGAGCATCATGTTAATGATTTTTCTATATAGCTCAATGATATTCAAAGGGGCATGGATAATGTTCTGTTTCAAACCTATTCATTTAAATCGGAACTTTAGCCCATATTTTTAGCCAATAGTTCTGACTGAATCGAAATTAGTTGGTTTTTAACAAGAATTTTATAAGGAATTTTTTTCAGAAACCTTAGTTTCTGAAAAACTTCAAATAAGTTTAATAATGTGACACTAATAGTTTTTTACATCTCCAAATTAATTCAGTAACAGTGTTAACTTCATGACAGTGTTAATTTAGGGGAAGGAGAGGAATGAGTATTGTGCGATTTCTTTGAATATAGTAGATCAGTACGAGATAGAGTGGTGCAAATCGCAAAGTGTTAAGTTTAAATTCCTATATGCTTTGCTTAAATCACATAATCAATTGTTCAATAATCGAAATGGTGGATCGAGAGAACTCATTTATGGAAAGTTACAGCCTATACAATAATTGCGACAAGACAATGTTTCTTGAATTACTTTTTTCCGTTTACATCCACGCAAGTAGTATGAAATAATTAAAAACAATTACACGTTTACAGTTCTGGTCTCGTGTACTAATATTCAGCACAGTTTATAGGCAAATTATTCTCGATATAGACAGTTTATAAAAAGAAAAATTCAATCAAGGTTTATATCGTGATAATAAAAAAAATTGAATTTGTTCACCCTTATTACCGGACTGGACCTATTACTGAACTGAGTCTACGGTTTTTTGCACCCCATAGAAGACTGCAAATGAAGCCATTAAAAAAAATCGCTCGATTTTACTAGGGTTGGAAGGGACCGAAAAGGATTAATTCTCTAAAACTGTAGAGTCCCATAAACTACAGAGGTTGGCCACTGTCAGGCTAAAAAATTCATCCATTTTCACTGAAAATTACGCGAGTTATGCGCAAAAAACCTTCAAAATGCAGTTTTTTGAAAAAAATTCCGGTTTTTTGCGGACTGCAAAAAAATCGCAGAAAGTTTTTCCCCTGTTTTTTCATCCTACTCATCTGAGTAATAAGGATGAAAAAATTCTATCTTTCTCCTTCAAGAGACACAAAAATTCAAGTATCTACGATGTCTTGGCGCTGAGTTATGATTTTTTTAATTTACCCTGCATTTTGTGGGTTTTTCGCCCATAATTCGCATAACTTTTAATAAAGTTTTAAAAGGTCTATAAATCTGAATATTCTCGTAAACTAGAGACTTTGGCCAATGTCGGACACACAAATTCATCCACGCACTAAGACCGAATGTCTTGAGCCAAGAAAGTTTTTCTTGTGTGCATTAACGTTAAAAATTGTTCAAGTTATCACGTTTAGAAAACTGCCAAATTTTTCAAGAAGTTTAAGTTACGCTTTTTTCTGTCAGGGTATTTCTTAAAAATTTTCTGACGGAATATTTTGTGTGGTCTCTTGGTCCAAGGTTTAAGACGAAAATGTTCGATCCTTCGATGCAATCTCATTCCTCGAGACAAATACCGATTTTACGTACATCTCCTTTATTTAATAAATATGCAAAATAATTCTCATAAATACGTTCATGTCGTCCTTCTGGAATGTAATGTTTAATATTTCCTCATTTTTCGCTTATCTTATCGGCATAGAATAAAATGAGTTCTAAAAACACAAAATTAACCCCAAAATACTAACTCTTCCAAATTACAATTATTCCAAAACCTTCACATCCGCACCTCCCCCACTACCCCAGATTTCTAACGGCAGGTGTAAAAAAGGATGAACCCGCCATAGGTTGCAGATATTTTCGGGTCGCGCAGAAAAAGAAGTGTCGTGCATTTGTACGGCGAGGCATTAATTCAGTGGGGAGCGTCACGTAAAATATAAACCATTTTTATACGAAACGATTCAGCGTCGTGACCACGCGTTATTGTTTGGAGTGTGTCCATGCAAACGTCGCTGTCGTAACGCCGATATGCATATGAGAGCGGCGTATGTTAATAAAATTCAGCCGCGGTAGCCGCATAACGTCGCACGGTATAATGCCTTTTTAAGATGCTGCCGGGTATTACCGGACGACGCTCCCGCGAATCGCACAATCTTTATTTCATTCGCATTTCTACTCTGCGAACTAACTCCCGCGATACGCGTCGCTCGTGAATCATTCTAAACGCTCGCGCGCATGAATTATTCACCGTCGGAAATTAATCCGCGTGCGTCGATTGAACCTTTCGACCTGGCGCGCGTCGCGCCGATTTTCGGCTTCGAAATCGCGCAGGCTAAATATGGCCAAGGTCCGCTTATCCCCCGAGACTTTATCTCCGGATTCAGCAAGATGCGGAGAGACAAGTAATGGCGGGATAAGATAAGAGAAGCGGAGAGGAGTGCCAGAAGCGGAAAAGAGTTCTCGGTTTAAGGTCGCGGGGTCACGTGTACGGCATGAAGTATCGCGTGGCTCCGTGGGATCGTGCGAAATACGAATAATTTTTATCCCTTCCCAGCACGCATACACACGACCCGGCGCGCCGGCAGAATTTCTCGAAGCCGATCACGACCGGACTGTAATACGCATTGCGAGGGCAAAAAGCCGCGCCGCATTACAGCCTCCGTTGGCCTGAATCTGTTCCCAAAATTACGCAAATTGCCGGACGGAATGTTTGCGCCGTCGCGGGAAACAATTGCGCCTCACGCTCGCTGCCGCCCTTTCTGCTCGTTTCTCACCTGCTTTTTCCTTTTACGAAAAACGCCGTTTTTTCGAAATTAAAATTTGCCTGGCATCTGGCCCCGGGACAGCAATCTTTCCCCCCCTCCCGCTCGTCTTCTTTCTCGATCTTTTCTTTTTTACATCTCCGATCGGCGGCGCGCGATTTCGCGCGCGTTCCGCAAAAAAGAAACGGCGGATTTCACGACGCAGCCCACAGTACATACGTTTTGTACATGACCGACTATCATTACAACAGAAAAAGACACTACCTTTGTTTTTATACGTTCATCTGATACTAGTTCGCGCTTATCCGGCGCTGCTATCAGGCCCACGGCTAAAGGTAAGTATACGCACCGAGAGGCACGCCGGCGTACGGTGTGTCTCAGATAAGCTATCTTCGAGGCGGAGACCAATTCCTCTGTCCACCTCGGTCTCGTCCGAAAGATGCAATAAATTGCTCTCGATCGGTTTTTGCCGATCGGCCCGAACGCTCCCCGAGTGCCGCGCAAAAAGCATCGACTCTGCCAGGCCCCGGCCAGGTGAGTCCGCGGCTCCGACCGAAACGTTAGTCATCCGGAGTCGCGCTTTTTGCCGGACCCCGCGCAATCCGGATTTAGGGCACGACTGTAAGGTTACAAAGGGCCCGATTATTTCCAACAAATTGAATATATTGCCAACCAGACGGAATACAAATTACGCAGAAAAAGTGGGCCCGACGGAGCGCAATCCGAGTCAATTCGGTTTAATTAGCCGCTGGCAATGTGGCGGTTGCAGTCGGGGACTGCGGCTTTTTGCCGCACAATCGAGTCGCGGCGTCGACGGCGGCGCTATCTGGCCACAATAGCGCCTTATTGTGCCGCGCGCACGCGCATTCGCCCGAGTTATTCATTTATTCAGTAATCGCGGTTACCGGAAATCGCATCGACGAACGATAAATCGCGGCGCCGCGCTCGGGGTCGTTTTTCATCTCGCTAATCTAATATTAAAATTGGCTGGGCTGCCGACCATAATCTACATTTCAAATGCGGTCGCCGGTAATCAAACGCGACTAGTCGTGCGGCTTGGTCTACTTCAGACTTCACCAATTAACTGGTAACGAGGGTCGATCGCTCGAAACTCGATTATTGGGACCTTATTATGGCCCGGACGGCTCCCACGTTCAGCGCCATATTGATCAGCTAATAGAGAAGGGTGCATTATCCCCGAATGATTGGCCGGGATGGTCCCGCGACTGTCGAAAGGACCGGGTAACATTGTCCGGCAGGTGCGGCAATTTTCTGCCACAACAATAAATATCGAGGCAACAAGGCAATCGGACGCGCGCGATTTGAATACTCGAAATTAAAACTCGGGCCGACATTGTAATGATCGCGCTGGCGCGGAGAGAGAGCGTTGGTAGCACAAATCGCGCGCTGACTTTAACGAGCGACAAGTCGACCCGAACACTCGTTACGGCCGGTACAACGACCCGGGGAAAAGGGCGATAAATCCGCTGAGCTTATCGGCGATCGCGGCCGCGTGGAAGCTCGCCCCGTTGGCATGCAGATGCGCCGGGAGCTTGCGTGTCCGGCTTTTGTCCGCGCGATTTACGGGGCCGTTAAAGCCGGGGACGTTGCGTAACGCGGCGCGGCCGCGGTGACAAGTCATCTCGGCTAATGAGTCGTAAATTAAGCTGGACAGATGGGGGTATAATAAGCGGGATGTGGTTGGCGGAAACCAAGCGGAGGAAAGAGATTTCGGCTGGAGAGCGGTGTTGATGGTTCGGTGCTGTATGCTCGATATTTGGTTTGGGATAATTGGGATTATAGCTGCTCTCCGAAAAGAAGTGGAGTTTGAGTTGAGGGTTGCTGAAGGAGGACGTTAAGTGACACTGGGTTCGGAATAGAGCCAATCTTTCTTCTTTGAATTGAGGATCAGTAGGTTATCTTGATTCGGAGTTTATTTTATTGAAATGAGAGGGCCTGGGATGGAAAACACATTTAAATCAGTAATGTGTTTTCCATCCATAATGTGCATATGCCAAAGTAGGGAATTATACGAGTTAAATCAAATAAATACATTTGTTCAAATCGATTTGGTTATTTTTACCATATCATTTTGATTCTAAATGCTGCGCATGTGCATTATCAGACGTTATACGCCGAAGAACTGCAATACCGAAACCTAACCTTAAAACTAAAATGGGTATCTCCTTCTAATTCATTAAACAGAGAAAATCAAATGATAGACCCCTTGAATTTCTTGGTAGAATTAACTCCTTGTTTTTTGATCAATCAGTCATCTTAATTCTGAGTACCTTTTATCAAAATGGATAGAGCTTTTCCATCTCAATATTGTCATGGTTTTCTGTAATCCACTGTGCCGTCCGAGGGTAAATTCACCCTCAACAAGTTGACGCACTTCTAATTTTTCGAGAAACACTTTTTGACTCTTTGCTCTGAAAGTACGACAATCTCTCCAGAATCTCGCTATACCAGAAGGTATTCAAATTTCACAAACTGCACCAATTCAGAATGTCTCCTTGGCAAAGAACAAAAATCATTATCTCCCAAAAGTACCCTAACTCCCATCTTCGCCCGTACCATCAACATTCACAACCCGACCCTCCCGAAAATCTCACTCCCCGAACAACCACTGCACCCCTTCCCGAGAACTTCCTTCCGATCTTCCCCGATAACCCGACACCAGCTCCTAACGGCTCCGAGGACGCTTTACACTCGCAGCGAGCCCTTCGTGCGAGTGTCTTCGTCTTGTTTCGATACCACAGCCAGATAGCGCATGCAGCGCGCGGACGCTGTTACAGTTCCGGCGCATAAATGACGATGATGATAGTGTTTCGGGTGTTTACGATAAGCGTTACCGCAATGACCCGAGCGCAAACAAGCCCGCGAGAAACTCGCTCCGCAGAACGATAATTCCGCTCGAATGCGGTCGCGAAACCGCCCCTTTCCCCCCGTCGACCGCACCCCCTTGTCCGTGTCTCGAAAAAATTCAATTTAACCAGCGAATTCAATCAGCCGGCGTGCAACAAACCCTGGAAATTAATACGGCAATTAGCCAGGCCGACAGCAACACGGCGCGCGGCCCCTCCCGCCGCTAATCACGCGCGTCCGCGGTAATGAATCATAATGGACCGACGGTGCCCTTTTTCCGTCCCCTCCCGGGAACGAGAGCGCGCCAGCCGGGTACGTTGTACCGCGCGGAAGGTCACATTGATAGTGCACGCGGACGTGAGAAGCCTCGGGTTCCCACAGCCGTCGAAGGAACCAGCCGGCAGGTTGAGCGACCTTGGCGGCCCGCGCCCGCGGAATCTGCGGCACGCCGCTCGTTCGTCAATTACGCGGCGGCCAATTTGTAGCCGGTCGCGTTTTCGCAGTCGCGATAATCTCGCCGGGCGCGGTCCGCGGCGTACAAATTCCGGGATTCGTCGGGTCCCGGATGATCAGAGGGGGCATGGGGAGGGGGCGTAAAATATCGTACGCGGCACGGGGAACCGTCGGGAAGGAGCGCGGTATCTGCGATGCCATCGCTTTAGCACTGTATGGCGATAGCATCATTAACCCTCCGTGCGCCGAACATTGAATAAGATCTTGTTACGCGATATCTGACCCAGGGGCTCGCGATGCTCCTTGCTTCCCAGCGCACAATACTCGCTAATTAAACGAACAGGGAACGCCACCGCGAGATACAAGGGCGCGATTACTTTGTTTTCGAGGGACCATGCCACGCTCGGGCCAAATTAATTGGAGTCGAAGGACACAATAGAAAAACGACCGAGGCGCGTTTCGGGCCCGGGTACGCCGAATCGGGCCCCCTCCCGGAGGGGTCGGTCCAATTCCGCGCGCAGCTATTAACAGAGGAAACCGTAGCCCCGGGTTACCGAGCGATTACGGGATTCCAACGCGGTGCTTGCGAAACGCACGCGGTCGTAAACTCTCCGCAGGAAAAACGCGCGTGAAGGTGTAAGGAGGCAAGGCAAAAAGCGCGCGCTTAATTGTCCATCAAGGACGGCAATTATTCCATTATCCCGTGACGTCATCGGCGGTGAGGTTGCCGCGATCGATGTAAACGCCGCGCTGGAATTCGCGGCAACACTCGGGAAATCGTGGCGGACGTTTGATCGGCAGGAGCGTTTAATTGCCGGCGATAGCGGAAGAAAAAGAGCCGGATCTGAACGCGGTCCGGCTCGAAGGACCTTGTTTTGTGCGCTTTCGAGCGCCGGTCGCAACGAGGTTTCCCTGGGGGAAATGAAGATGGAAATCAAGGGGACGAAAAAAGTGATCGCAGTTGGCGTTAAACGGTAACGATCTGTGAACGAAGGTTGCGAGCCTGTACTTAGAGCGACGACGGCAATCAGGCCTAGGGGTACGCCATTGTACTGCAATTGCGGTCTTTTTCTGGAAAGCAAACCGGATCACCTAGAATACAAATCGACAATCACGCGGTCGCGCTGATACGTATAATTTGACGCGAAATTTCGCAAGCCGAAGCGCGCTGTGCGTACGCGTCCCGGCATGCGCTGTCTGCCGATCGGCAAGCGATACGTCGGACAATAACAACGAGAAATTCGAGGCGGGAATCGGCGTCTGCCACTTTTGCGGTTCCATTGACGAAAAAGTAATGGCGCTAATTTGCATACGTGAAGAAGAAGGTCCTTAAAAGATCAAACAGCGCTCGAGACGCGAGAGTAATTACCCGGCTCTTAGCATCCCACTGCGCCTTGAACCCACATTACCTTCTTGACTATTAGACGCACGTATGCGTTGCCGACACGCGAATCCTGCGAAGGAAGGGATCGTTAAGTAATCCGCCTTGAACCTTGGCACCGTGCCTCACGATCGCCGGGAAAAAATGATCGATTGGGCCGCGATCGATCCCGAAGGCGCCCAAACCTTGAACCAGTTCCTGCTGCGCGGACCGGCGCGGTGATTGATGGCGCGCTGTGTAATTTTTAATCAAACGTCCGGACAGGACGCGCATTAGACTTGGAGATCGCGCAGGACCAATTTTTGGTCTAGGCCCGCGGACGCTGCATAATGCCGACGATATATCAAAACGGTGCATGCGAACGTTCTCGGGGGCACAATTCATGGAGATGTAGTTGCAGTTGAAAGGGTCGTCCGTTGGTCTCGAGAATTCTCAAACTGCGAGCGTGCCCGAGGCGCTGGACCCTCGGGTCAAACCACTGTGCGGTTTGAACGGCGATCGAGCGCTAAGCGATTGTTACACGATCCGGCGTTGGCAAGCGCGGACACTGTTGGTCAAAAAAGCTGAGGTTAAAAAGATGTATCTATCTCCATTTTTGAAAATCAATTACCAAATAATTCCTCACAGCGTTTGACGCTTTCTACTCGAATCTGCGCGTTGTTTGTACACCTCCTGCCTCTTGGTAAAGTCAACGTCTCTACGAATTTGTATCTTTCTAATCTTTCGTATTCATATTTGTTAATTCTCTAACCATCCTGGATTTCTGAACAACCTGAAAGACTCGATAATTTTTGTCAGACTAATTTTTTTTAATTATGTAGACAAGGCTGGTTGCATTCGTGTTGATTGAAAATTTCTTTAAATTTGTTCTAAACAAACATCAACTCTTCAATTTGCAGTTCAGCCTCGTGTAACTGCGCCTGAAAGAAGCTCGGAGCTCGGCGCGTGCAGGACGTGATTGTGTCGCGTTCCTCCCCTCTCCGCGGCTCTCTTTCTCGGGCGATCGTGCGTCTCTGTCCCGGGGAACGGGGCCGCGGCACCGCGTCTCCGTCTTTGGCGGCACCTCTCGCCACTCATCCTCTCTCTATCGGGCTCGGCACTCTCGGCGCGCTCTTTTCTTTTTGCCATTCTCCCCGGCACTCGTTGCTTCTCTTTCCGTCGCCACACACTCGCGTTCTCCACGTTGGAAGAAACCGAGCCAACGGCTCCCACCGCCTCCACTCGGAGGCTACGAAAGCCGAGCGCTCGCGCTGCTCTTATTATATCTAGAAGTCAACCAATGGTCGCTCGCGAACGAATGACCGAAACAAGAACAACAAGGCCGAAAATTTCGTTCCAGGCCCGGGCCACGGTCAAATTGCTTTTCGACGAAAACCCGGCGCGACACTTTTTACGGTTTCGGGAAACCGCACTGCATTTTCCGCTCGCGACGGCACGGAAAAAACGGGCGTCCTTATCCGTGAGCGGTTCTCGCGAGTCATCGCGAGCCTCGACTTTGACGGGACTCGTTTTGTTTGCGCCGCCGGAGTATCGGCGCAAAAATGCGCAGCCGTTTCTTTGGCGTCGCGCGGATCAAGTCGAGACGGGCCGCAAATAATGCCCAGTCCGTATTTCATTCAGCTTAAACGCATTTGACACTTGCACGATAAAGTGCGCCGCGGCGAATATCTCGAGTGTCACGAGGCGCAGGTAAAAAATGGACGCGAGACAGACGCGCCGGCTTTCTCCGATTATCGCCGAGTCAATAAAGAGGTATCGACAAATCTGACTGGCGACTTATCGTACTTATTACTGCGGGCGCCGCGGCGCGAGATAAGCTGATAAGCGGTCGGGTCGAGCGTCGAAACGGTGAGCCGGGCGCGTTATCGGGCGGCCGAACGCGACGCGAGATGCTGTCCGTAGATGCGGCGATAGTTGCGGCGGCGTTAGCGAGAGCGCGGGCGAGCGAGTCGCGTGGCTGGAATGCGGCGAGGCTCACGCGTCAGGTACGCTGGGAGCCAAGGAGGCAGAACGAGGAGACGCGGGGTAGGCGCGCGAGCAGAGAAATTTCTGCTCCGGCTGATGGGAAAGGAATTAATAACGCAAGGCAGCACGCGTTCCGCGAGCATTTTTGCGGAAAGGCCAAGTGGGGAGGGGGGTGGAGGTTGGGTGGGGGGTTTTGCGAAAAGCAAGGAGATTGGGGAAAGAATGTTCGAGGTGGAAGAGACGTTTTTGCGGTGGCGGAGAGTGAGTGGTGGTAATGGGGAAAGAGGTTTTTGGAGATAGTTGGTTGTCGAGCTGGAGATGAAGATTGAAGGAATTTTGAATATTGAGTTTTTAAGTAGAAAGTTTTAAATTGGAAAAAGGTTGTTGATGGTAGCTATCGATGAAATATTAATACGAATTGCTTGAAATAATATTACGATATAAAAGGATGTTATAAATGCGGAAAAATATGAAGAATTAAATTAACCGAAATTGATGAGGGTTGTTCTTTGTTCGGGTTAACTTATCGTAGGAAATATGAAATGTTAAATTCATCCTAGAAAAATCAAAATCAAGTTCATTAGAAACCATAGTTTGGATGTATTTTCTAATAAGAACAACAATTTCTGCTCAACCAGTCTTTCAAAGATTAATCACTCGGAACTCTCTTAACTCCAGAATTGAACTTTTGTTTGCATTATATTTTTCTGTTTGCTTCTGAGGAAAAAGATTGCTTGAACGGGCAATTGACATTATCTTAGTCTACGGTGTAAAGACAATATTATTTAAAGATTGGTTAAGTTGAAAAATTAATCAACTCATGGTGTTCATCATTTGACATTAACACGTTTTCTATCATGTCTAAGAGGTTTTCAAAATACAAATAGTTTCGACTTTCGTTTAGACGTAATTTCGTTGAAACATTCAACGTTCGACTACAAAATATACTCTACTATATCTTTCTTTATACGCCAAAGCCTATAAAATAAGGATCTCAATTCACTCTCAATACCTACACACACAAGCAATGCAAGGCATCTTCTATTGCGGAACACAATTGATTACTTACTTAACATTCTCCCGACTGTTCATAAATATACTCTCGTCTACAATATATAACAATTTAATTGCTCTTTTCAAGTAGTCACATCAGTAAGAATTCGTACAAAAAGCTTTTCACAAGAAACCAAAGTTTCAAAATCGTTTGCCAACAGTATCCCCATTTTCATAAAAGCACCACTTTTTCCATCACACGTATCCCCCCGAAATATACGTAACTCCGCAACCATAAACAATCAGCCTCCAACTGCACATTGCAACAAAGCCTGCTCACAATTGTTAATTACGGGCCATCCTTATAAATCATCTCGCGCGTGTAGATGAATATCTGGTCATCTCCGGCTGATTCAATAATGCGAAACGCGGTTGCTCGTACAAAGCGAGAGCGAACGCAGCGCCTGTCATGGACAACTATGTCCCGGTCGGCGCGGTTCGATGTTCCTTAATCAATTATAAGCTACACGGCAACGCAGCGGCTCTTACATCACGCGCGTACCAACTCGGCTTAGTAAGAATGGCAAACTTAATTACGACGATATATGGCGTATGAGGCAATCGGCGCAGCCCGCGACATAATCTCCGGCGCTCGAAACCGAAGCGATTTGCATACCGAGGTGTCGCTCTCGGGGCGCTCGCTCCCTTTTTTGCGCCGCGCTCCCCGGCAAATATTATTTTATAGCACGGGCGGCAATTCGCATCAGAAAAATGATAATTTACGCACGGGGCCGCACCGGCGCGCGAATATAACAGCGTTTGATTGCATTTTATTAAGCGCCTTAATCAACCTACATACGCGCGGTTGTCTGATAAACTGCGCCCGCTGTACCGATTTCACGCGTTCTTATTTCAGTCGGCTTAATTACGGATCAATATTTCCGATCGACGAAAAATCCGGTCGACGCGATCGCGCGATGAACCGTGATTTATTCCTCGACCGCGATTTATTTGTAAAGTAATTCGCGGGTTCCAGTGTGCAATTTTCAATTAAGATGCGATGGAGCGTCAATTGGGGTTGTTGCAAAAGTTTCGCTTTGCCGTCGAAGTTGGACTCTTGTAACCGAAAACTCGACAAGACTAATTTCGGGAAGTTTAAACCCGAGAGTTATCAAATTTGGATCATGCGGCGCAGCCCAAGTTTGATTAACTTTTTGCAAATGTAAAACGGCTCTTTGACTTCGCGAAAATTAAGTTACTCGGGAAATAAGTCTGCAGTTGGTTCTCGCTCGGAGTTAGTTTTTGCTAAAAAACGACGAATCATTTTGTTTCGGACGCAATCACGCGATAAAATCGCGCGGATTGCAAAAGAGACGATCGCATCTGATTTACGATCGCACGGAGGACATATGGGCCAGATATCATTGTTATCATTACAATAGCGAGAGTGACTACACTCGGGTGCGTGCGATCGGGTGTGCTTTCGCATAATGTGTCATAAATAGGCGACGCGCGCAACGCGTGCATACCGCGCTGAAACAATAACCATTGTGGTAGCACGGTCTGTTTATAAATAAGCTCTTATAAAAGCGGGCAGAGGCATCGCAAATGCAGAAGCGCAACCTTTTCCGGTCGCAGGTTTGTTCTTGGCGTCGCGGTCCGCGCGATTTTTATCGTCGAGAATCGATCGCAGGTGGTCTTATCGGACCGAGGATGAAACACCTTTGGGCACCCTGGGTTATGTTACTGGACCACTTCCCGTCATATACACCCTCGGAGCGAAGTGCTCCAGTCGGTTCGATCGAGAAGAAATTTTATTCAGCAGAGATAAATATAATTTACTGAATCGAGCTGGGGCTTGGAGTATAGGGAATATACAAATAAATTCTTTGAAAGTTGTTTCGTATGCAAATTTATATATATCCGGATTTAAAAATATTTTAGATGTTATCAAATTGTAGTATCTGTAAATTTTTTACTGGTATCTGTGTTAATTATTGATTTGCAGTTCAATTTATTAACACATTAATTTAAATTCGTTAAATATAACATACAATTTACGATTAAACTGGTTGATTTGAAAAATATAATAACGAATCAATGTTAATACAATATTTCCTGTAAAAAATATTTCATAGAAACGAATAAAAAAGAATTAATTGTTAAATAATTAATTATTCGCTGGAAAGATTTCGAATTCATAATTTGAATTTCAATTCTATTCTATTCCGGTGGTTTATTAATGTTTCCAAAGACTAATTTTGATTTTTTTAAAAAGAATTCCTTTATGATCAATTCCAAATCTCAATTGAAACTTACAAAACTAATTCTTTGCTATTCTTTTCAATTCCCATTAGAAATTAATATTTTGAACAAGTTTACTTTCAATTCCAGAATTAGAATTCCTTCACCTATTTATAACATTCAAGACCGAAAAATGAATTTCAATCAATTCTAATGGATACTGAAGTTGGCTAAAAATTCATTTCTATCCAACAAGATTCATTTCTTCAATAAATAAAAAAGTACTTATTTTATCACTAAAAAGCAATATCAAAATAGTTCGCAATTTCAAAATTCTCTCACATCTTAAACAAACAACGAAAAAAAATCCTTCTTTCAAAAACTCTAATACTCTAACTTCTCCCTAAAAATAAAATCTATTTCAATTCTAGGTTAACTCAGCGTTTGCGCTCCAAGAAAAATATTCCTCGCTATTTATCGCCACGCAGGAATGCTGAACCGTTTCGAGCGCTCGTTTCCCTTATCGCGAACCGTTTACCCGGACAAAATAACGTCGAAAAGCGATGGCTAGCGCAGCACCGTAAATTCACCCGGCGCTTCTTCGCTTATTTTTCCGGCGCGAAGGTGACACTGGCCCACGCAGCGCCACGGCCCACGTAGCCTTGTAAACCGGAACGCGCGATAGTCCGCGTCGCGTCCGTGTGCCCCGTGGGTTTCCGGATACACCGGCAATAATATGATCTACTTTTGTGTAGGCCGAGCGGAGCTCTCCCGCGACGTCCGAATCAGCGTCTCAATCTCACCCCCGTCCAATGGCAATCAAAAAACTTCGCCCAGATGCACTTATCCCGACCTGTGGGAGTGGTATCCGTTCACGGACATTAACGGATGCTTTACGAGGCGCGCGGTTTTCGACCTTGTTCACCGAGGAAAGGTCACACCATAAACCGCCGAGCTTAGTGGCCGTCGAATTTTATTGTCTCGCAAATAAGACTGCTCCGGCGATCGTTATTTCGGGCTCGCACTTTCCAGCCGGAACCGCGTCCGGAAAATAAATAAGACCGCCGCAAACGAACCGCGTTTCATTTTTAATTGACCAATTACGATCTGCCGGCGCGCTTTGCCGATCGGCGGCTTTTCCGCGCCGTCCGGTCCATTAATTTGCAATTCCAAGTGATCGGCCGATACGGCGGCGACTGAATAACGATCGCCAAATAAGTCGGGCGTATTTGCGCACCATATCGGGCCGAACAATGGTCGCCTTTTTCGACTCGCCGGAGGCGCGTCCGGCTGAATGAAGCGCCGAGTGAATGGTCGCGCGAAGCGCTCGCCGCTCTGACTCATTTCGCGTCAATGAATGCCGCCGCGTCGCCGCGCGAGATTAATATTCGCGATACGCGGCCGACCGATCACGTGGCCGACCGACCCGTGCCGCATTCCTGGAAGACCTCTCGACGCGTCGCGCACTCTACGCTCGGCGCAAAAATTCATCGCCTGAGTCAGCCGCGCCATTTTTCAATTATTTTCCTTCGTCTCGGGAAAAACCGCGCGACACGTTACGCAAACGAAGGCCGGACGATGAAACGCGCCGATACGAGCGCCTATCTTAATGCGATCTGCCGATTTTGGTTTATTAATACGCGCGCAACGCGTAATTACGGAAAACGCGTACTCGTTACAGCCGAAAATAAATTACGGGCGCCTTTTCCCGGCCGCTTTAATTAGCTAATTGCGCGCGCGCTCCGGGCAGAGAAAGTCGCGGATTTTCGACGCCGAAATTCCGTTAACGAAGTGTCCGCGTCCGAACCCGTCCGATTACAGTAATTACGGCATTGATTAACCATTTTTATCCGGCACTGCCGTACAAATTGCACGGCTGTGAAACGCGAAATATATTAGCGGCTAATGTTATTCCTCGGCGTCGCACGTGTGCCGCCGCGCCACTTACCAGCAGTTTTCTTTTCTTTCTTTTTTTGCGTTTCTTTTTATCGTCGAGCTTTTCGGCATAAAAATCGCCGCTAATTGGACAAAAAAGCGCTAATTAATCGACCTACGCCATCGGCTTTTCGAAATCGATTGCGCACGCGCAATCCACATAAACAGTCGCGCCGATAACGTCCATTATCGGCTCGTATGATTTACGCGGGAGCGCGCTCAGTGGCTGTCCGTCGAATCCGATTTTTCGCGCGACAGTCGCGGTTTTCTCGCGCGATTTCCCAACGCGCGCCGATAAAATCGGACTTCGTCATTAGCGCGGCAAAACCGTTCATTTGTCAGGGACTGGTTCTGGGAATAAATTGCCGCGCGGCGGTCGACGGTAATTAATTAATATCGGGCGTTATTATCGCGCGGCGGAAAAATTACCGGTCGCCCGGTAATTGCGCCGCGGGAAAATCAGCGACGACACCGGCGGCGAAATTGAAAGGCCGCGAGGCGCGGCGTAGGAAATCGGCGGATCGATCGCGAGCGCGCGTGACTCAGCGCTGCCACCTAGTTGCGAGGCGTGGCGTCATCGTCGTGCGGCACGCGTTGACTCATGTGCGTGGGCGCGGAATGCGAAAAGCGTGCGTACGCGCGGCCGTGCAATCGAATCGCACGGGCCCGGCGACGTCATTAAAAATGTCAAGACTCAATTCGTGGCGCCGCGGGCGCAACGCTATTACGGGATGAATTATTGGCCGCCGATTGACACGCTCGCGCACCATTGTGCCGCGGCGATTGTGCGCGCATTGTTTCGGAATTGCGAGGCCGCACTGTAAATCAGGTGCAGGTTGAAGGGACGCGCCTTTTTGCGGCGGCGCAAAAACAGATTATCTCGAGGAAAAAAAAGGTTTTTGCAACACGTGCGAGAAACGAAGGCTTTTAACGGGTGGTTCATGGGTAAAGTAGCTCGTTTGCGAGGGATGGCGCAATGAAATTGCGGGTGCGATATTTGGCGATGGTGCAGTTTGGGAGAGATATGAGGAGTTTATTTTATTAGAGTGAATACGGTAATGGCTGTATTTTTCCAGGCCGAAAAGAATAAGATGAGAAAAGAAAGAGAATTATTGATAGTTTATATGTAGTTGGGAAATGGACATTGTGACTGCTGGATATTATTATTTATGTTATTTGGTCCAGATATGTTTGGAAGAAAGTAAATGGGAAAACGTATTTACTTTGTAAAAGAAATTGGATTCAGGAAAGTATGAAAATTACGTTTGGAGCATATGTAAAGAAATAACATGGAAATCACTTGGAATAATAGAGAGCAAAAGATTTCAAAGGAGTTAAAGAATTAACGTTATATGGGTTCGTGGGGAAACTGATTTTTTGGTCAGAATTCATTCTCCAATTTCATTTCTATCTTGTTCTGTTATATAAATCATTGATATACACATCATAAATATCATATTCATTGATAGACATATCATTAATATCATATTCACTCGTATACATATCGTTTTCATTGATATATACATCATTCATATCATATTCACTAATATGCACATCATTAATATCATATTCATTGACATACAATTTGCCTTTATAATCCTCAATTATAATAGTTTCACTATTATGTGAACAATTGTGAATCAATATACATTATCTACAATTACTCACAATAATTTATAATTAAACAAGTATATACGTACAATTACAATTTTACATATACACAATCACAAAACAGAACTTATAAATATCTCGTTGAAATTCGCATTGAAAGACTGTGCGTATATCTATTAATATGTCACAAATGGTGTGCCTATAAGTTAGTACGGCATGAATAGTATACATGAATAGTCTATAAGTGAATATGCTATAAATTGTATGTACACAAGTGAAGATCGTAAGAATAGAGTGAACATATTAGATTATAATGTTATTAGTAAATATTTTGCAGTATGTTTACAAATCACCATACGATTTTTCAGTTAAACAATCCATTTCATCGTTATTAATGCTTTCATATTTTTGCCTCTTCGGAATCTGATTGAAGACAAAATTAAATTAGCAAATAAAACTAGCTAATAAACTTAACTAATAAGCTAAATTTTCAGGAATGAGTATTTTGTTTATTAACTGTCAAAGTCTATTGACCTTTCTTCTCTTATAGATGGAACTCGGCGACCTTACCCAACAATTCCTAATGATTATTATGATGTAAAAGCAGCCAAATTTACCATAAAAGTGCAGCTAAAAAGGCAACGCATGATATCGGTTAACATGATTACGAAAAATGCATTAATTTTATAAACATTAACCCTGTTGGTTTCTATCAAAAAATTAGTTTTTTATACAAAAAACTAATTATTATTTTTTTGCTGTTCTAGAAATCCATCATGTCAACCAAATGTCATAAGACCTCTCGTCAATTTGACTCTGACATAACGATCGGAATTTGACAAAATGTCATATTCCCAATTCCAATTGTATTGAATATTTCAAAAGCACTGACAACCAGCTCAAAAATCTTCCTTTCCGGAGCTCGCAGAGATATTTGAATGCCAATAAAACTTATAGTCCAAACCACAATATCCTATTACCATCATTTCTGAATAACTGGATCTCTCAATAATTCAATACTTTGAAACTAAAATACTTTCCAACTTAAAACCCCTACAAAGTAATCAAATCTGTATGCAATCTCTAAACAACCAAAAGCCGAACGCTTCTCCGTGCAAAGAAGGCAAACCCTCAACATTATCATCACACTTGGAAGAGAACGTTCTACAACGGAGTCAGAAAACGAAAAACTCCCGTCGGAACGTGTTTGTCCAACGCAATAGAAAACTCGGCATAATTCCTATAATGCCGCACAAAGCCAAGCTCCCGACCGAGATTTGCTCGGCGCGCGCAAACAAGCGCACTTAAGCCGAAATTACGGCGACGTATTTATCATCGACTCCAGGCAGTAATTTGCTCATTTACATAGCGATCCTTCGTTAGGGCAATTGCGAAACCGTGTTACTTGGGCGGAATTCACACGGTCGCGTTCGCGTATGACACGATAAATCGGGCTGATTGGATCGGGCTGGCCATGAATTCTCGGTTTGGCGTTATTTACGGCGCCGCTTGCGCCGTGGGGTGTACACACGAATATCTATCGCCGCTGGCATACATTAGCGACGCAGCGTCGGGGTTAAGGTTGCCGCGCCTCGCGGACAAATTTATGCCCCGGCGCAACGTCAAGCGTCACTCGTTAATTGCAGATTCTTCTGCTACCATAAGTGGTAATTCGAGCCGCGGGAACATTCGCGAAATTACACATCGCGTCAGCCGCGGAGTTACGAGAACGCGCGCGGGCTCAAAACTTGTCCCTTTTTAGCCGGCGCGCAGAAAAGCTGACGCTTAAGAACTTTGACACGGGTTTCCTGTCGCGCGGCGGTATTTTTAGCGCGCGCCCGAACACGCCGTATTTTTGTCATAAATATTTTATTAACCGCGCGCCGATGAATTTTCATGTCGAGCGCGTGTTTGCTTAACAACGAAATAACGCGCAATTCGTATGGTAATCGGCTGAGGCGATGGTCCGGGAGGCGAGGTGCCGGGGAAAAAAGGAGAAATTGATTTTTGGGTTAAGGCAATTTGAATGTGAAACCGATCGAGTGTCGGTTGTTTGAATTAATAAATGGCGCGGCGGAGTGCACGAAATGACTGGGTGAACAGCGTAAGAAAAGTTGCGTCCGAGTTTTTAGGTTAGGTGCAAAAACGATGGACGATAAGGCGTTTGCAAACGGGTTTTCGGCGCGCCGTTTTTCAGGGGAAACTGTGTCGAAGAGCGCTTTGATGTACGACTGGTCGCGGGGAGAATGGATGGTTTCATATATCCGGGATTTATAGGTTGATTAATTTTGCGCGCAGTTGCGCTGGTTCGTTTGTTTCGCAGCTATCGGTACGGCGTTTCAAGAAAGTATCGATCACGGTATTTCATTCGCGACGAGTGTGCTCGGAGAAATATCTGGGATGAACTTTAAGCACCGGGGCTGTTCGGTTGCCTGTCATCAGGCGCCGCTTCGACCGAAGGGAATCGCGTTTCAAATATCGACGATATATTTCTTGACGCTTTTTTCGTAATCGTATACCTTTCAAATAAATAAAGGTGATTTAATTTTAGAGTTAGAATTGAGGATGATTTATAAAAATAAGTGGAATAAGAACATTGACTTTCAATTAAAACTATACAGTTTGTTTTAGTGAAATATATCTACACTGAAAGAAAAAAACTAAAATTTAATGAATATTTTATTAGACTCGATTCAGGTTTGACACAATTAGCTTACATTTAACCTTTTGAGCGACGCATTTTAATGAATGGAGGAAGTTGGTTGCAAATGTGTTTATATAGGTTTTTCGGGTCGCTGAATACGAATCTGAACTACAAATTGCGAAATAAAAAAACATAATAAATTCATTTTCGTGGAAATCGGTGCACATTTCCAGTTTTTGTTCGGCCATATTGGATCCGCCATTTTTTAAATAAAATATCTTTTAATATAATAAAACAGCATATTTACCACTTTTTGTAGATAATCTGAGGATTTTTTTAACTTTTATTTGTATTTGCAGTTTTTTATTATGTAAACAACCTCAAATCAACAACAAAGCATAAAGTATTACAATAAAATAGTTTCTGCACAATTATTATGAACCACCAATCAATAATATGTAATTACTTCAAATATTCTTAGCCGAAATCAGCAGCGAAGTCCAAGCGTCGTGATTGTTAAAAAATAAAAAAACTTTTAGTTGTTTTTACAGGTTCAGTAACACTGAAATCCCTAAATTCTTTTTTGGACACTTTGATATTTCCCTAAAGAAAGCCCAGGTAAAGTTTGATTGAAATCAGTTGAATCATCGAGTAGAAATTCAAGATTTAAAAAGTGTTCCATATATGGAACGCTGTCCCTCAAAGAGTAACTGAAAAAAGAACAGCTTTATTAATTTCCATTTTTAACATAGAAAACAATAAATTTATTAAAAGATACATAGTTAAAACCTATCGAATTTAGACTTAATAATGTATATTTTGTTAAGATTTAATTAATAGATTTCAAAAATACAAGTTGTGACAAATTTTTGAAGTCTATTAATTAATAGACTGTTATTGTTTTCAATACTTGCAAATGTATTACAATTTAGAAACTTCTAAGCATCAAAACATATTTATCTCGTCATACACACTCTATATTCTTTGTAAAACATATATATATATGGTAAAACAAATGTTATCACTTCACTTTTTTCCAACCTCCATTATCTCCGTTCCTCAAAATTGCGTCACACTGACTGCACCATATTTTCCCTGAAATTGCATTATTTATCGTAAACTCCGCGTGTCATGGAAGCTTCGGGATCTTTACGATTCAATAACCGATGGCGGAAAGTATGAAATGTTTTGCATAACAATGTCGTCCGCGGGGTTGGTACGGAAAAACGGAGAAAAAGCACGGCATCGGAGGCATCGTAAATTCAGCGGATATTGAATCGCGCGGTATAATCGTGCGGACGTGAGATAAGGCTGTGCAAAAATGGCGCGCGGTCATTGATTAAGTTGCCCGCTGATCGCCGCGACGTCAACTTGAGCGGCGAGTTAATGATTGCGGGTTTAATGAGCGACTGCGGGGATCGCTTCGCGGTTCACGAGGCCAGGCGCAGTTTCCAATATCCTCATCGTCGCCCGACAAGACGCTCGATTCCCGTGTCACGGGGTTAAAATCGTTTCGTTTAATTTACATTCTGCATGAACGCACGGCCGCAATTTCGAAGTAACGGAATACGTCAATACGAAAAAACGACTTTATGCCGACAGGCACCGAAAGCTATCATAATTATCGGTTCGTCTATTAGCCTCGCGCAGTTTTATTAATTTCGCTAAACGGGCGCTTTACGTTCGATTAAAGGGGTCTTCTGATCCGTGCGAGGAATGCTGATTAAACATCAGAGGAGATGGAAATGGAGAGAAATTTGGTTTTTTGGCGTCCCTTATCGGTTTTGAGGGGGTTTTTGCGCCAATGTGGATAATCTATTAAGGAATAAATTTCTGGGAAGTTTATTCTGGGAAGTGATTGATCGGTTTTTTAATTTAACGAAATGAGGAAACTGTGGGAAACGATTTAACTGTAACAAAACTTATTCTTTGACATTTTAGAAGCATAGAAAATGGTTTGAAATCGTTTCAACTATCTAAAACCTTCTGTGACCCTGTAACCCATTCAGCTATCGTCTCTTTGATCGCTGCAATATTCAAACTCTTCCTTTGTCCGTTCTGTGCAACAAACAAAAATCAACAACGTTACATTCCAGTTTCTAAAACTATATAACCTCATGACCGCAAAACGATACAACAAATATCAATCCCCATAAAATTGACCACAGCAAATCATACAAAAATAAATAAGTTCCGCGACACCGATCTTTGTATCGTCGAAAGAAAATTGAACGATGCGGTGATTCACCGACAACTGTAATTTATTCCCGACGGAAAATCAAAATCTGATTTCGCATTTCCTCGCGGAATAGTCGACCGCGCTCCATCGGGAATACATTATTTTCTTCCCTCCCTCAGATACTCGCGAATATTAATTCCCATTCGCCGGCGATATCAATGCAACAAAGTTGCCACATTTTAAATTCCATTTATCATTTCTTCAACCTATAATTCATCCCTCTTCACTTCAAACGTCCCAACAAAAAGAGCGTCGAAAAACCGAAACCCCAAACGTCCAAACACTCTGGTACAAAACCCAGAAACACTATCAGATGTACAAAATTGCATGACCCGCATGATAGATGGCGCATCATCCGTATCGCGGTGGCGAAAAATGCGTCACGTTTTGCGCGGGACTTGATAATTCCGCGAATCCGCCGCGCGCCGTGATAAATCATAATGATGGAGATAGGCCACGGACCATGAGAACCTGTTCCAGGCGAAGACCCGTGATTTGTCACGGGGATACTCGCGGCGAATAATTGCGCGTCGCAATTATTCGGCGCTCGCCGTCGATTCCAGCTACTCGGCGTGAGTGACAATAATTCGCTGGCCCGCAAAAAAACGCGAACCGCCAATTATTCTATTAGAGCCGGAATTTATGCAACGACCGATAGTCCCTCGAATTCCAGCGGATCCGTGAGAAACGCATATTTCCCGTGCGTGGCCGGCCTACAATGTAACGTAATGCTGGTTAAATCGCCTTTCACGAGAGGCCAACGGGATCCTGTGGGCAGAAGATGAATCACGATCGTTTCGATAAAATTGATTGATCGCAACGTAAACATCCCGCCGGGACAAAAATTCTGATTAACCATTGTTTCGGACAAGTGTTTCCGAGGCGTTCGGCTGAAAATGATTTGTTCGCGGGTGATCGAGCGTGTATGTGTAAGTGTCAATGATTAATACGTTTTTTTCGACGCGAAAAAACGAACGGAAATGCCGGAGTACAAAATTTGTCAAATCTTGATCAGCGATCGATCATTCCGAAAATGCGATCGTTCTCGATCAAGGTTTTATCGTTGACTAATCGAGATTTTATCGAATTTGAATTTAATTAGAAAGCAACGTGATCTAGACACGATTAGTTCACAACTAAAAATGATAAAAACTTGATTGATACAAGTATTGTTTTCGGGATGTTTGACAGTTAATCAAAATAAGGCAATACATTTTTAAGTAATCTTTCCGCATTTTTGGTACAAGACATTTTTTGAAAATGTTCGTGATGTAAAGACTGTAATTTTGTAAAATTAAGTTGTACTTATCTTAATACAACTTAATTTTAGATTGGAAGGGTTTATTTTAAACTGAATACGTAGTAGTTTTATATTAAAACTATTCCTTTTATTGTGAAAGGATTTAGTTTTGTAGACATATTGAGCGGGAAATCCTTTCATTATGAAACGATTCCTTTCATGATGAAAAGATTGTTTTAAAAGTGTTCATAAATACCTAGGCGAAATTCCAGAAATTAGCAATGAAACTTTCAAAGATTTTGTAAAGCACTTGGAAACTGGGTTGTTTATATTGCAAACTTATAATATGACCAATGTTAATGACAAGAAAACTTTAAAAAATGTGGTTGAAATGTCTTTTTTCGTTTATTAGCGTTTTACTTTCGGTAAAAATTATAAATTTGCACTTGTCTAACGAGAATAAATATTCCTGAGAATAAATAACGTAAAAATTGATTTGAAACGATCAATGTGAAATAAAATTGTTATCATGTTTCCTTTTGTATTACATTATTTAATAATACCATTTATAAGTTTATAAACCCAAAATATTAAAAAATGTAGAGCTTTTAGTTTTTCTTCAAATCACTCATTAACATTAGTCATTTTTCAGACGAAAAAAAATCGGAAAATTCTTTTAACTCGGGTAGCTGAACGTCTGATGAACAATTTCAAATACTATTTAGCGATCTGCCGATACGTATCTCGTTAGTAAATGTAACTAGTCACACTTCAGTATCGAATAATTGCTTATCATACGAATTATACGAATTTCGCAGCGCGCGGGAATCGAGTGTCGCTGATCCCACGAAATAATCAGCAAGACTGCCGGTGCACCTGGCGCAATGCAAAAATAGCCATGCCGGTACGGCCTGAAATAAGTGTAAAAATGCGCGCAGCCCATTCGTGAATATATTAATTGATACGCGCGATAATTAGACAACTCGCTATCGCATACCGGAAAGTCCAACGGGTCGGCCAAGGTCCGTCGCGGTTTATGGTAATTCGCGCGTTGTATAAATATCCGATAATACGCGGGTTTTATTTATTTCTATGCTTATGCGAAAAAGCTAAGCCACTCGAGTGTCTTAATTGCCGCATTATCATACAAACGAGTGGCCGCTGCAGCTCGGCCGAAATTCGATGACAAAATTGACGATATTGGCGTGAATTTTCGGGCCGAAAAAGTCGCCGCCGGGTCTTGAGGTGGTTAATTAAGTACACCTCGGCCCGATCAATACTGCGGCATTTCGAATTCGACATTGTCGCCGACGCGTTTCTGCGAAACGCCCGGCCGAAAATTACGATCGTCGAGTCAAATTCAACGGCGCCGAATTGAAATTTCGCGCGAGCAAACGGCTCCGTTAACTTGGCTAAACGCCCGCTCCGCCGGGAATTAATTAATTGTATTTATTACGGCGCAGTTGTAATTCAAATCCGCGTCTAATGCGCGTGCAGGCGGCGACGTGTCAGCTGGCGTTCGCAGGGATTAGGCGACGCCGGGGTGTATTGGATTCCACGATGTCTTCCGAATTAATTCAAACCTTCGGTATTCTATATCGCTCCAGTATCAAATTCCACGCTACCGGTATACACCGCAGCTATTTGATCGCTCAAAGTTTCCCGAATCCAGCCATCTGTCACCAGCACACGTTCTACCCCCTTGGGCTCGGCTACTGGAGTTGACTGTACATCATTCGCAAGCAAACGATCTCGCAAATTTCGCCGAAATTCCGTCCGCTGTTAGTGACGATCAAAATCACATTTCGTAATCGCGATCGCGTTCCTGAAGCCGCCGTCAAGCAAATTACTAATTTATTTAAACGATTCCATAAATACGAAACGTGCCTTTATCAGCGCCAATTTATCGAAAAATCGATCGGAATCAGGAATAGCAAAGTCCGTCGGGACACGCGCGCCATCAAAACAATTTGCCTTAACGAGATGATTCGGCTAATGCGCCCGCTCATAAAACCGCGCAATTCGGCATTTTTCGGGCTCGCGCGCCTGATTATCAATTTGCATAAGAGCGCTCGAGGTAACGCTATCGCGGGCGCATCGCGCGGCAATTAGAATTTCCCCGCGATAGTGCCGTAACCGCGTCGCTTGCACAAGTCGGTACAGCTGTTGTTAGCGCGCGTAATTGGCCCTCCGCTAACCGTCGCGTGACGCGCAAAAACGCGCCGAATTCGCGCGACGCGATTAATCACGTCCCGAACGTTTTTCCCGCCGAGCGACCATCTCCAAAGCCGATTAACATATAATTAAATCAAGTTTTATCGCTCATAACCCCGTAGTCCCGAAAACAATTTCGACGGTGATTTATCACTGTCGCGCTGAGCCTTTCCTCTAATACCGAGGGATCGATACAAGAGGAAGAAAAAGAGCCCGGCAGAAGGAGCGGAAAAAAAGGAAACCTGAAAAAAATCGCCGTCTCCTCGCCTCTCGGCAAAAAAAGCCGCCGAACCACCGTTCACGCAATCTGAAATAAGTTTCCACCTAGCTCTTTCGCAGCACTTGTTGAACGCGGCCCCCGTCTAGAGGCCTAGACCCCCTTATGATTTACGATATCGCATACAAGAATTCGCACTCGGTAGCAATTTCGTCGGCCGCATCCTGCGGGATCGAGTCGTTTTTTCGTGCCGGCCGAAGCCCGGCTTGTTATCCGCCGAAAATCAAGTGCACCCGCGCACACCGTGCCCCACGGAACGATAAACCCGAGGGGCTCCGGTTGACGCCAACAAGGATAGACAGACAGATAGGTTGGGCGCGATCGCCGCGCCGGGAGCGCGATACCGGCCGAACATGGGCCCCAATTAAGGGGCCCGACTATCTATCCGCAACAACTGATTACGCGCGCGGCCTTGTGGCCCCCGAAACGTCACCCGGGCCGCTCGATCAGTCGTCGTTAAAACGCGCGACGGTCGTTAAAATGCCGCGCTGATACGCTACCGAAAGCTGGAGTATCCGCCGCTGTCTGATCTCGCCGACAGACGCGCCCCAGACGTGAGCGCCAATTCGTTGACAATTCGAACATTTATTCGGCTTACGCCAATCAGTTGGCCCGAAATGGCGGTCATTAGTCCCGGCCGCTTTTTCCCTAACGAGACTATTGCGGGGATATTTATGAACGCCTGATAATTGGGCCTGGCTGATATTAGTGCTCGACGGCCGGCAGTATTTCAAGGCCAAAATATCGGGGCTTAGCGTCCCGAGGCGGCTCGCTTAGACATTTTGGGCTCTGATTCAGGGGGGATGGCTAGAGGTGGATCAATCTTGGGAACAGTCTCCCGTTTTTTGGAGGATGCATCGAAGAAATATGTAGGGGACTCTTAGAACAGATTCTTGACGTAACGTTCACGTAAATTCTCTTTGAATTGAGATTTGCTGAGATTCCTGGCTTGGTTACAAATTAGAGGTAGGCAGATATTTAGGTCCAAAGTGTCCAAGATGTTTAGTTCGCCTCAGAAACTTATCATTTGAACCTTAATTAGGGTTCATCTAGGAGACGAAGCACTCCGCAAATCAGCAGCCGCATTCCTTCACTTTTAAATAAGCAAATCACCCTAATCTCGTGTAATATTCAATCGCCGGCATGCGCGTCATTAGATATTCAGATCGCGGCTTACTTAGCATATTTAATTCGAGGTGCGCAACCGCAGACCGGGTCCAAGTTCTAAAATTAAATTCCTACACGAGCCGAAATTGGGGGACTATTAGAGAGCGACGGACAAAAAAGTGGAGCGCCGCGTTGTCCCATGCGTCTATGTACAGTAGTGGCCGGCTTATCGCGATATAGAATCCTGGGACCTGGACTCCTCCCACCTCGGGGGGCCTTCAGGCGTCGTTTGATCTTCGGAAAGACGCTCGCCTCGGTCGTTCTACACCACGTCTCAACAAATTAAAGGACCAGACCGATGATTGGTCCGCGACTCCAAACGACACGCCGGGTTTCGATTTACATAAGCCCCGAAGGCAGATGCAACCCTACCACGACACCCCGACGAAAAGCAACCGGAATCGGCCGGCCAATTAATGAGTCGATCCGCGCGATCGATTTTTCATTCATTATTTGTCTGTCAGGTCGTTTCACAAATTTCGGACCAGTGTTCCCGGTGGCGCATCAATCTTCGAGAAATTTCACGGAGACGCGCGTCATCGCTCGAGGACGATTTTTTTTCGACGATCGAAATAATTATAAATGACGCCGGCGAACGTTATACTGCGAGGCATAAAGTACGCGAAGCGATGAGAAGGGATAATAGTATGCTTTAATGAAGAAATAGAAACGGCATTATGTCTAAGGGCATTCGAATAAATTGTACCGATGGCAATAAAAATTACATAACCGAAAGCCAACAGTCGCGTTTCAAGCGTCCAACGGGCCATATAACCGTCGGTTCGGTTATTTAACTCCGCAGCTACCCCATACTGTTTATATTACTTTCGCAGTTAATATCCCGCGCTCATCTACCCCATACTGTTTATACGAGTACCACGGGTATCATGTTTATTCATTCCACTAAAAGTGCTTCAGAAAACTGCAATAATTTCAAACTGAAACAGTTGTCGGGTTACGTAAGTGTAACGGTCCGCGAGTTATAGCTCTGTTTATTATTGTTCGTTTAATCCCGCGGTGAAATTGAGACAAACGTCTAACGAGCCTCGACAGTAAAAGTGCAATTCCGCGAGAAACTTTTCGATCAACTTCCGGCCTTGAGATTGTCTCGCTCACAGCAAACCGAAAAAACCCATTTCATTTCAACAAGAAAACTGAAACCCAGTAAAGGAAAATGCTCGAAGGTAGCACTCCGAGACAAAGAATGAACTCTTCTCCCTTGAAAACTAAACTGCACTCTGTCACAAAAATGCACTTTACACCGGTCATTACGATCATTGGCCTAACTGCTCGTAAAATCAATGCCACAGTCATTACGAACATAAACGATTCGTGTTCCTCCGTTTCGAGTCAACGAAATGCGTCCGCTTTTTTGCAACCTATTCATTAGACAGCTTTCACTCATACAAAAAGCGCCTCGCCTTTTTAAGGCCCACTTTGCCCGCAACTCTAAGCCCGGCAGAAACGGCGTAATATGCGAGACCGGCAAATAATATACTAAACAGTACGAAAAGCGAGCCGTAATTCGACATCGCCCCGAACCAACAGCCGGCGAAATGCCGCGTCACGCGCTTAACCGTCGCCAATTTCGTGATCAACATTGTGGCCGGGGTTTTTCGCGCCGATACCGGGAAACAAACAGGTGCACGCGCACCGCGCCGCGTAATTGAGACGGCGGTACGCGCAACGTTGCCATTACCCTAAGTGGCGCTGATTATGCAAATGAAACGCACTCGTTAGCCGAATTTCGACGGACGCGCAATTTGTCGATTGACATTGCGACCGGTTGCGGAAACAGGCGCAAAAAGGGCGACGTCTGCGCGGCCTTTTTAAGCACCCCGTCTCGGGACCGCGACAAGATTGTACCAGTTTTTCAGGCGGCCATTGATACCGTGTATCGGCCGCCCTGTATATGCATGAGAGCGCAACTTTCTTTCGCAAGTCGCGCGCCGTAACCATAAAACGAATCACCCCTGGGTACGCCGGCTGCGTGCGCGTTTTTCGCCGGCCGGGCAGCGCGCGCAAAAAGAGTTACGCGCGCGATCGAGATTTCGACGGTAGCTCGTTTTTTGCCGCCAAAATTTGTCCGCCGAGAGCTTTAAATGTCCCCGCCACTTTGCCGATGTGCGTTTCTTGAAGGAGAAACTTGGGGATCTTCAGGTGATGTGGAATGGACGAGGCAGAATTTGAATTGACCATTTCGGGACAAAGTTATTGTTTGTTCGGGGAAACATTACTTGCTATTCCGGTGAAATGGCTAAAATTTGTAAATGTGAAACGATTTATGTATTTTTCGGGCAATTTGGTGCCTTTTAAAAGTGTTATAGCTGGTTATAACAGTCAAATTGGCGACTAAAGAGAGAGACATTGAAAACATTGAATTTTATGATTAAAATTGAAAGACATTGTCATTACTTTAAACTTGTTAATAAATTAAGTTTATTTTGCAGTTAATATAAATATTTAATCGCATGTATATGAAGTTGCCGTAAGAAACTGACTTACGGAGTACTCTTACTGTCTCTTTCTGACAGTAAGTGTCTCATGGTGATATTTAATTACTCGTTTGAAATTAAAATATTATTTCATAAATACTTTTTCAGACTTTTTTAGATACTTTTTTATAGCAGTATCTGAATTAAAAAATTCTATGTATCATATGATAGTGTATTTTTCAATTAAAGTCGACAGTTGACTCCCCTACTCCAGAAGAGGGCATATTAAAAATCTACTATTTGTTGCTCAGTTTCTCTATTTCTTAAATTTCAAAATAATTCATTTAATTAATTGAATTAGTGAAATGACTGTTTACTTTTACGTTTAAATCACACTAGATAACAATAAATATGTTTCTAAGCGTCTGTAAAGCTTCTGAATTACAGCCGCGATTTCTGTCGATTGAGTAAGATTTGTTTTCCTAGGTGGATAAAACGCAAATATGAATTCGCCCCTCCCCCCAAATGATAGAAAAATTATTTCTGCCGTAACTAGCTAAACACAGAGAAAACGATAATCTTCGACAAAATTTTTGTCAAAATTGTACAATGAAGCCGAAATACAGATCTTTCTAACATAGTAATTTGTTTTTCTGTACGCATGTTAGTTTTGGAAAAAAATTCCAAAAATAACGTAAAAACGTCGATCCTGAGTGGAGGTAACCCCTTAATTGGATTTAGCATAAGAAATATGTTGATTTAGCATCGGCGTTTTTCAATACGTTTCAATACGCAGTTCAATACGTCTGCCCACACTGACAACGGGATTCAGTAAAATTCCGGTACTATCGCGGGAAAATTACACAATATGTCTGGAAAATCACATAACAACTGTAATTTTACAATTTTTCTGTAAAATTACAGAATTTTCTGTAAAATTACAATTCAACTGTAATATTCCGGCTATAGTGCCGAAATTTTCCGGCTGTAGTGCTGTAATTTTACAGAAGATATTTTCAGTGCAGTCGACGTCACCTTAATGGTCCAATTAAAAACCGTACGAGTTGTGGAAGTGCCGAAGAAATTTTTTGGTAACGATTTTTATTTCTTTTTTCGAGTCATTGTCATCGAAGAATATTGTTTTCGGGAGAAATCGGGAAGTTCGATAACGGCGAAAGTGAAATTACGACTGGGCGCAGCGCGACGCGCGCAATAATTTACGGAATTAGTTCTGGCGTTTGGGCACAATTAATAGCATTGGGCAAAAGTGCGCGCGAGAAAATGCGACCGAACGATTTGAAAATGGCGCATAATAAGGAAATATCGCCCGAGAGGCACGCACGTACTTCCCACGTACGCTCGCGTATTTATCCGCGCACTCTGGTTTGATTTTTTTCGGCGTTGGCACTAAAACAGGCTGCTACTCGCCGGCAACGTGCAATTACGAGATATACGGCGGCTTAACGTTACTAAAACTGTTACCGTCAAACGGAAGCGTGAGAACACGATAGTACACTCGTGCGAGTGAGCGCGAACCTCGCCGCGACGAATAAGTATATACATATGCACGCGTATATAAGTGCACGCGCAGATCTACATGTGTATTGTAACCGCGAAATATATTATCGAGTTTATATTTTGATACTAGTACTCCTACTACGCGAATGTTAACGGCGGAGAAAAAGGTCGGGACACGTACGGTCGAACCAGCGACGGTAAATCGTGCTATTTATGTCATTTTTAACTGAAATGCGTGTTCTTGTACAGATAAACTGTAGCTGCGCGGATATATGTTAATGTGTGCCCGCGTTTATACTCACTTGGGTTTATCCCAATTGAGAAAAAGCACCGAGAAATTATTTCCACGACGCCGACGAAGTGCAGACCAAGTAACACGAATATTTATTCGAATCGTTTGTTCCGAAGAAATGCGTGCTCGATTTACAAAACTGAATTTCGATTTCACAGCTAAATCGTTCGGGGAAACTAAAGGTCGGATCGAATCTTACAGATTAAACATATCTTACAAAAGTTACGTGCAATTCAACGTTTCCCCTACAATCGATATTTCAATTATTTTTTCCATGAATTAATACAAGCGATATTCAAAAAACGAGACGGTTCCGAAGAAAGTTAAAAAACACTTCACCACTAAAAATTTCTCTCTTTATCTAACCAATAACCAATCCTCGTCCAAGGCCATAATCTGCCAAGCAATATAAACGACTGCCCCGATAAAAGGCGCCAAATTATGGAAACAATTTTCCCGTCCGTCGGGACTTTATCTCGCGAATATTCAGTTATGCGCAAAAACCTGCACGACTGTCGCTTGGTGCGCATGACAAAGATAATCTCGGAACGCCGCGCGCGGACAAGTGGAGCGGACAACGACACCTTCGACACCTCCACGCGATCTCATTAACACTGGCCGATGTTAATGATGTTCGGGCGAAGCGGCCTAATTGCCGACAATAGGCCGCAGCCGGTGCAGTAGCCTGCTCGCCTCGGACCCGGCGATCGAGCGCCCGATGCTCGTCGTTAACGTGCTAAGCAACTCTAATACCTAGAGTTCGCACTCACGACAAGACGAGCAAACCTGTTCCCGGGCATTTCGGCGAAAAATCGACTAACTCGAGCGACCTCGTTAAACCGCCGACGAAATTGGCCGCTTAACGATTCTGCACCGCAGTTTTCGAATTTTCGCGCGCAATTTCGTGCCGCGAATCACGGCCGAGCGACGTTCCCGTCCGCGGAATGTCGCTCGCGGAATAAAAAGCGGCCGCGACGAGAAGCCGGCGATACATATAAATATAAATATGCGCCGATGAATAATGCATCGCGCGCGACGAGTACGCGCGCGCTCGATAACGGCGGCTTTTTGCCGACAAATTGTAACAAAATGCCGGGCGAGCTTGACCGGTTCAAAACCGGCGCTTTTTGCCCGCTTTTCGTACTTCATATTTCATGCGCGCCGGAAGTGGCCGCAAGAAGCCGATTTGCAACCGTGCCGGAGAGAAACCGGCGCAAAAATGTCGCGAAACATTCGCCGAATGCGAGTTTCACCTCGTCGATCAATTTCGCGATCGCAGATAAGAGGGCGCGGCGCACAATATGCCGATGCGCCTCGGAATCTGTTGTAATCGGCGATTAATAATCGCCACCCGACGCGGCTCGTAAATTGTCCAATAATATCGCCCGCTGATGTACAGTTAGCGGGGCTTCTCGGTAGCTCGCCGTTAATTGCGAGACGCACGGTAAAGTATCCTTAACGAGGGGCAGGCTGATGAAAAAAAACGCGCGATGTTTATTACGGTCCGAGTGTCGCGCCGTAAAAGAAACCCGCGGATAACTCACGTTCGTCACGTCGAAAGCCCAGCTACCGTTTTCGATGATTTCGCGCTGTTTACGGGCTCGACGGCGCCATTTACCGACACTCCGCCTAATTTATCGTTGCGCAATGAGTCGCTCGTAAAGGCACGAATAACATCTCATTGCAGTCGCGCGTTTCCCAGCCCCCGTTCCATCTCTTTGTCCCGCTTTCACCTAATTTTAATGCCCGAGACACTTTTCCCACGGAATAAAAGCGAATTACGCGCAACGTCAGGCGCGGGTGTCCGTTTCCGCGGTACTTTACTGTGATTCACGCGCGGCAAGTGAAACCGAGCGGCGCCCGGCTAATTTCGAATTACGAGCAGCGGTAATTCGGAGCACTTTGGGTAGCCTAACTAACGGTCTACCGCGTCGTGCAATCACAGCAAAATTTACTATGCAACTTGGCAATCGTACATTCTCATTTGAGGCACCGAACCTTCATCGACCGTCCTGAAGAATTTACGGCGGATCGCGGGGATAAATCGTCAAAATCACAGTAACCGTCCGGGAAAACAAGACAAGCTACTATTATTAGACGGTATGGTAAATTTCGTCGTGATTGCAGCAAACTTTCGAACGAACCATCCAGCTCTAATAAAGCCGACTTTATAGCGCGCCGACTCTGCCCGGGACATTAACTACCGTACTCCTCCCGTGTTGATCACCGACGGCTGCACTATCGCAAATCCGTCGTCGCTTTTTCGACGTCGCGTTCGGACCGACTTAATGCCCGGCGATTTGCATGGGACGCGCGCCGCCCCCCGGCACCCGGCGCAACCATTTCGCCCGGGCGCTCATATAAATTAGAGAACGATTATCCGGCTGATAGCGGGCGGTGTTAGCCAAATGAAGACATAACCGAAAACAAAATAACGCGATATTGCCGCGGCCCGTACGTTTCTGCGCTGATGAGGCGCGCTATCTGGCATCGCGGGAGCGTTTCAATCTGGCCGAATCTGGGACCCGGCGACCGGTCCCACCGGTACCAAGCCGCCATTACGCCATATCGCCGAATCTGTCATTGTTAAAGGCCCGAAACGCCCGGCCAGTGCAACTACCATTCCCGGGACGCCGCTACCACGAAACACACGCGTGGTACATTATGCGCAGGAAATCGTAAATCTTTTAATTAAAAGCTGTCCCGGCCGATACCGTCGCACGCACCGCCGAGATACCGTGAATCGCACGGCGACCATAACACTCTTCCAACTCGGCCTTCGCGGTCCGAGGTAAAGCGCCCTGACTGACGCGCCGCTTTATTTCACGGTGACAGATCGGACCCTTCTCGAGTCCGCGGGAGCGATCCTTCTCTCCCGCGAAAACGGGATACGTTTTATGGGTAATTAAATGCGAAGATAAATCCCGCAAAGGAGCCCAAGATGCGATCTGCGCTCGTTTAATTGAAACCAGAATCGGCATCAATTGCATTGTTGTAGACCGAGGCACATCCTTGGCGGATTTCGTTTAATCTATTTTGACCAGGATTGCCTGCCGGCGAGACTTTTGTGAGATTTCGAGTTTGGCAGTCGGCAGATGAGCATCGCTTTCGCTCGAGATTCAATTGCGAAATTCCAAAATTGAATCGTTTCATTGGGACGGAATGTTAAGTATAGCTCGTTTGCGTGATGTCCATTTGCATGTTGTCTGGCTGCATCGCAACAAATAAAAGGCGATCTTAGGCACCCATTCAAATGGCGCAGTTTCATTCATTTTGCTCGTACCGCGACGTGCGGCGGAAAGCGTTCGCAGCTGTTCCGCCGATTTAGAAAATTACAACGATATTCGCGGAGATTGTGGCGTGACTATCGCACGCGACCGACGCCGCACAATCGTTGCGGTAATCGGTGTCCGTCGAGAAAATAAATAATTCGAACCCCCGAGCCGTTCGAACGCATAATAAAAGTACGCCAGGCACCGCGAGAGCATCGACGCGCGAGGCACGCGACCATATAAATTCCGCCGCTTTTTTCGTCCCTTTTTTCGGCGCAATAACTCGCGGTTTTATGAATTTACGGCGGTGCGCGATTCCGATTCCAATTACGCTTGACAAACACTTCAGTGAAGGCATAATGACAGGGAAAAAGGCAGAAAATCGGTTCAAAATTAATCGCCGGCGTGTAATGGCCGGCGTTTTATTGCGGGGTAAAAATTTCTCGACGAAAGTGAAACGAATGCGGGAGTGAAGGAAAAAAAGGTTTGACGAGTTCTGCTTAATTGCGAACGACCGGCGGGACGTTTTTCGCGTCGAAAGAGTTTACGACTTATCGGGCGCAATTAATATTAGACGCGGTTTTATGAGCGAGAAGCTACCCTCGATTATCAGCAATCAATACGTAATCGCCGACGTGCGACCATTAAAACTTTCTACGCTGCACAACAAAAACGCTTTTTTTGTCCTCTCGATACTTTCTTTCCCATCGCATCGTCATTTAGATAACACCGCTTTACGTCCAGCTATAACAATATCGTAAATTTCGACTTTTACACCACGACGTATCATTGCAATTGCACAACCAAACCTGGTGGCAGTCTGAAATATTCCGCCCATAATTTTCGCCTTTCGCGCCACTCATTCTCCTGGACGGCGCATAGATCACCTCCTCCAGAAAAGAGCTAAATCATACGCATGGTAATCATCCGCCTCGGACCTCGCGAGCCAAAGTAAAGCTCTGCCTTGGCTGCACCTGTACGACCAAAATACGTTCCAACGATCAACTGCGTTGAAATGAAAGATCGGCTCTTAAATACCGTAAATCGGATTTCGGCGCTTTTTATTATAGGAGCAAAGCAGCACTTACTCTGCCGACAAACCCGGGCAAAAAACGTCCGATCTGATATCAATATGAATCCCGTTTCCGAGATTCCAGTAATTGCCGTTCCGCCGCCAAATCGGCCTCGTTACCATTCCGAACGCCACGAGATCGGCACCGACGGCCAGAGCGGCGTTCCGCGAAATCAAACAGCCGCTTGTTTGGGACACTCGGCGTGAAAAGGCGGCCGAACAAAAACTGGACTTTTGTCCGTGGGAGCTATCATTGGCACATTTGCACACCTAACTGCCGAACGGTGTGAAAATTACAGGAGCGAGCCGGCCTGGTGGCAGTCCTGGCGCAGATTGTAGTCGGTTTCGTACGAGGGTCTCGGCGCGAACAAAGCTGCGAGCCGCGTGAAACGCGCGTCTGATTTGAACGATTAGCCTCCATTAGCACCAACCGTACCTGCTTACCACTTATTAAAGCTGATTGTTTGGCGCAACCTTGCCGGCAAATAGGTATTTTAAGAATGGCTGATTATATTGCGTGCAGCGCAAAATCGCTGTTCACAAGTACCGTGCCATTCCCCTAAATCAAGTCCTAACCATTAATCCCGGCGCAATATTTTGGCCAAGTGCGTTAACAAAATATGAGATACCAATTGCGGGGTGCCAATACAAAGGACGACGTACGGACCAATTTGCCTGAGTTATGGCGCTGCGCTGTGAACTTAAGTATACGGTCAACGCCATACCAGAAACAATTTGTATTCGTCCTAATAGTTTGATACGTCCGAGCTCTCGACAGGTTGCAAACTACACATAGTTATTTCCGATAGCAATTGACATAGGGGTAGGCCTAGTGGTACCCACAAGTGAGGATCTTCAAGGTACCAGTCATGTCTGTCAATAGTCATCCTGGGAAGAGTTCTGGAAGAATCAGAATAGTTTCGGTTGAACAACACAAATATTGCAGGACCAAACTAATTTCGGTTTCTCTAAATAAATCATTCATATGGATGTACCAAAATTTAGTCGAGTTATTTAATGGATAACCTTTTTAATTACAAATTTACATTTGCATAAAATAATAATACACCAATTCAAAAGTTATTTAATGGATAACCTTTTTAATTACAAATTTACATTTGCATAAAATAATAACACACCAATTCAAAAATAATCCACCACATTGCTCTCAATAATTCTCCAGGAAAACAACCAGTGCAACCAAGAACGAATCAGGAGCTCTCAAATTGGAATAAGAGCATAATTAAGCTCCAATTCCAGGAATCGGGAAAAAAGGGCAGCTCCGTTCCAGCTGAAAAGCGCTCACGCCGCAACTTTTCCAGTCGCCCGCTCGCCCATAAATAAGCCGCATTCGCGTCGCGTTTCGTAAAGGCGCGTAAACGCAGTCCGACACTTTGTGGAAACGCTGAGAGAATGGCTCATCGGCCAGCCTAACGAATGCAAGTCCGAACAAAGTCGCGCAGGTACCATTCAACGGGTTTTCTTTAGGCCAAAAAGAATAGCAGGTACCATTGTCTGTGTTCACACTTCACTGGACCAGCAAAGCACCTTACGCGGCTTCACGCTCGGCGCGCATCGGCCCCCGACAATGCCAGGGCGAAAAAAGCCGGGCGCCTGCGGTATGCCTAGATTTGCATAGTTTTTTAGCGTTTCGACGCTCGTCACGGCCGCACCTTGCAACCTCACCTTTCGAGCGATACTCCGGGGATTCTGAATGCGCGCGCATTATTTCGTGCCCTAATACATTCTAATGCTAATGATCGGCGACTCGTTTTCAATTAGACCGAAGCGCTCTTCGGTTAAATCGCCATTGTGCATTGTGCGCTTTGAATTGAAAATATCTTACACGCTAATGATACGTATAGCGGCGCGCGCGCCCAACGCGGCACAATGGCAAGCGCGGGCAATCGGCATAATTCATTCATTGATCGGCGCCGCTCGCGTTTCCCGATGACCCGCTAACGCGAGTAATTAATTGAATAATTGTCGGGGTAATGGCGTCGACGCAAGTCACGCTTCTTATTTTCCGGCGGGGTCGTTTGTAATGTGCCCTTTGATCTGTTTCGTGAAAGGTAATCACCCGTGGACGGTGAATGCTTTATCTCGGGGAGCGGGTAAATGAGTAGGTACCGGCGAGGGCCACTCGAGGGAAAATGGTTTCAAAATACTGGTTAACGTGCTAATTAGCGCGCCTCGATGAAAAATTTTACGCTACGGCAATTAATCACCGACAGCTTTCGAAACGTTCGTTCAGTTCAATCGAAAATCGGCCTTTGAAAAACCGACTTGTCGAACTTCGAGTTCTTTTTCTTGCGGCGCTTTTTTGTGAAGTGTTAACGATACAATGGACGGAATTAACTGTTAAAGTGACCGGGTATGATATAACAAAGTAGACTACGGTGAGAATTGGTGGAAACGGGGCGGTAAATTTAGTGTACGACTGTGGTCGGATTGGAGATTTTTTCTGAGGGTCTTTCCATTTATATGTAAACTGTGGAGAAATTTTTTAGATACCGTTTCTCAGTGCTGATTAAAGTATTGATAAACACTTTATAAGCAATCAAGACAAAATTACCACAGGAAGTAAAAATGTTATGAAATATTCAAAAGTATATTTACTCAACAGTAACGTTTACATAAGATACTGTGCATTGCGATATAGACTGCGTTGTCAAAAATAAAATAACACATTTAGTAAAATAAGTCTAAAGACCTTCAATGTTTCTCACATTTTACAACACTGTTTCTCTGAAAGAGTATGGAAAAACTTAGAACAATACGATTTTGAATCGAGAAATCAGTAATCGAATAACCATTACATAAAAATAATTATTTATATTCTCAACCTTTTTTTTAACTGCAATAAAGGATATTACTAAAGTAATAATGATGATATAATGTTTATGTAAAGTATGGAAATTTCTAACTAAAGATAAGGTAAAATATCAGGAAAATCTGATATTTCCTCTCCTTCCTTCCTTTCCATCCTATTCCCAAAAACTTCCCTCTTTCCCTCTCGATACCGAGCATTCTCTCGCGACCTTTCTTTCGGCATCCCAAATTAATCGCACAATCCAAGTCGAAAGCCCCGAAATTATGCACCGCCGGTTTCGCCCGGCGCAGCGCCCAATTTGGGAATACCCGTTCTACGCCTCGCTCGGCCGGGCCATTTGTCTCGCAAAAACCGCCCGTGTTATCCACTTTCTAAGCACCGCGCTCAGATTGTTGTTCCTCCTGCGGCCGAGCAGGGCGAAGGCGTTCTCCGGTCACGTAGCCGTGGTGTTCATTAGCGGCGATTAAGATGCCTCTCGTCGGCGCGCCGACGGCCGAAAGGCGCGCGAACGATACCGCGCCTCGTTTTAGTGCGCGCGTTCGGCATAAATTCTGCATGACTCGCGCGCCGCCAAGTGGCAAAGGTAAGGACGCCCGAGTGACCTCGCATGGCGTCCCGTAATTAGCGCGTTTTTCCGCCGGCGCAGCTGCCGCGAGGCTCGCGAACGACGGACCTAACGAAGCGCAGGCGATGCGCAATTTACCGGGCGCTCGACCGGATCGTGATTGTACGAAAGCAATGTGTACCTGTCAGGCGCGCTGCGTGATCGGGGAAGGACGCATACTTAATTGCGATCGGTCATTAGACATTGAGAAATCGTACAATTACGCGCGCTCGAGGTACGGATTTATCCCGGTAACAAGATCTCGTGCGAGGTTTCGGGGCAGGGCGCTTTTCGGGCACTTTCTCTTCGGGACAGATTCAAGGAGCTGTAATTGAGTGGGCATTAATTGTGGGAACGTGATTTTCTGGGTGGAAGGAGAGGGTGGGTTAAAGCAGGATTAAATACAGGAATTCACTGGTACTCGAATATCACTTCCTAGATTGCGAAGTTGTAGAAAGGAGATATGTTATGTGGGAAATTGGTCGAATCCGCGTGCAAAAAAACAAAACTGGATTTGGTCTTATAGAGTATTTTGAGGGCATTCGGAACAATAGACTATTGCCAGACTATAGCCAGACTGTTAGTTTTGCAACAGACTGGATATAATTCGGGTATTGACGCGCCAGAGTTTACCAGACTGAAAATAGTCTGGGATTCAGTCTGGCAAGCTGCCATGACCCGGATTATCCAGATTAAAAGCAGTCTGGCCATAGTCTAGCAATCGTCGGGACAAAATCTGGTCTGGCAATAGTCAGATAATCTGACCGAATCCAGATGTTTTTTCCACGCGGGTCAGACCGAACTTTTATTGGTCCGACTGTCCTCAAGAGCTGGCAAAGATATATGTCTGGTAAAGACTGTCAAATATAAGATAAAATTTACCCAACTGTACAGCATAGGGTAGACAAGTATATGAATAGGATCGAAAAATAAGTAAATTTCACTTTCTGGAATAAGAAAGTCACTCAACTGCGTATATAGTATATATAAAGTATATATAAAGTATCCCCCAATTGCTGGAGTCGGTTAAACTAATTTAACACTATAATAAAATGTACCTATCTAAAACGACACTTTTTACTGAATAGTTCGGTAAAAACTGTTGAAATTTGTGTTTGCACGGAAAAGCCGCTCTCTGATTGATCGGCAGTCAGAGCACGACAGAGAGTATAAAAGAGTGCGATTTTAGGGTTATAAGACTGTGAATTACTTTATTGGTAATTCACATTTTAACTACTACATGTTGTCACCCATACCAAAATCTCTGCAATGTTGTGCATACACTCTTAAAAATACCTTCCAGTTTTTTTACTGACACAGTAGGAATCATGCTGTCACAGAATGACTGCTGGTTCACACAAACAAAATGGTCTCAAAATGATAAAAAGAATCCATTTGTGACAACAGAACATTTCTAAGCTATGGTATGTTACGTAAATAGATCCAATGATCCACGGAGAGAAATGATCCAAGGTACATGGATTCAATGACACATGGATTCAACATGATCCAAGGTAGGTACATCATTGAAGTTAATACATTTTGGTTCCATTTTTTGTGATCGAAATCCCCAAAATTCTAAATCACAAATCGATAAAAATCCTATTACTTCGATTATCCTCAAAATTCGCCAAAACGTTTCTCGTAGATCGGAAATAAAGTAAGTATACTCGGAAAAATACGATCTTCGTTATTAGCTAAATCCGAATATGTAGACGTTTCTTTGTACAGCTGTCAGAATTTAGTTTCAAGCTAGACTAGCACATTTATTTGATTCACAAAACTATAAATTGCAGAATTCTCCTTAGGTTATGTATCTTGAATAAGCAGTTTGACTGAATCAGTCAAACAGTGTAATCCCAACCAGAAAAAACATTTAGGTGGCGCCACCATTAAACATTGAAAACGAAAATTAAACATAACCAATCATTTCAAGAACACATGGCTGTTTTACTGATTCAGCCAAACGCATATTCTGGTTCATCTAAACCGTTTGTCCGATTCTCATGACGCATGTTAGGGAAATGTATTTGACTGAATCAGGCAAAAACACGGAGAGAAATGGCGTTTTAAATTTAACAAAGTACGTTGCAAACGTGTGATGATAATGTCAGACTTTGACTATTTACAAAGTACGTTTTGAAAACAGCCTTTCACGTTTCAAAAATTGCAACGTATACTACTGAACTTCAAAAATTACGGTGTATTTACCCTAACCTAACATTACCATCACAGGAATCATAGTATACGTTGGAATATTTACAACGTCATTTTTCTCCGTGCAGTTTGCTTGTATCCATAGCAGCCATGCAGTTTATCTAAATCACGTAAAAATTTGCTTGTACTGGTTCAGTTTTTTCTCCGAGTATAATGCGAGACGAACAATAAAAACAAGTGTAATAAATTTATTATTGGTAGTCATGGTATCCCCTTAAAAAGTCAAGTTAATATCTCAAAAAAATGTCACCTTAAAATGAGCTGCAAAAATCAAGGAAGATCGGAAATATAACAGATATTCTTCAAAAACAATTTTGCCTATTCTCCCAATCATTTCTTTTGTCGAACGTTAACAGCATCTTTGCGTCAGCTTTAAGAAGGTTGGGGTGTGAACTAAATTAATGATGGAAAAAAATTATGCTAAAGATACATTACAAGAAATTTTTTGGCAAAGTTTGAAGACAATCGACTCTTTAGTTCAAGAGAAATAAAATGAAAGAGTAGAATTTGTTGAATTTATTTCTCTAGAACTAGTGAGTCGATTTTGTTCAAACTTTACTCAAAAATTCCTCGTAAATGTATGTCTAACATATATATTTTTTTAATTAAATACTGATCGTTATTTTATTTCACACCCATTTTTTATTATTTTGTATCAA
>JABFPB010000301.1:0-44023 GCA_022817645.1 Ceratoteleas bidentatus
GTATACATTTACCACAATTGTAGTAGGATTCACCACAATTGTGGTAAATTTTACTACACTGCATAGCTGTCCACCATATTACCGTCGCCTGTGCTAATGGTTATCACAATTGTGGCTGTCTTCGTGAACTATTTTTCTCCGTGTAGACAGCTGAACTAACCATAGCCTTCCCAGTGCCTTGTCGAAACCATACAAAACTGGTCAAATTTTTACTTGAGAACGACGAGAGAAATTGGAAGGTATTCAGGATGGATCGTTAGAGCGATTCTGCTCGCGGTTGGAGGAATCGGGGAGGTGAATGTGAGAGCAATTTCGAAAGTCGGCTTTGAGTTGTGCAAGTTGGTTAAAAAAGTTGGGATGTGAACTTAGGGGTGTGAAAGTAAAGCGAAGCGTGGGAAGGGTGGGAGATTTTAATTCCGCTGGATTCGGCCGGAATAGAAATAAATTCAGCGTGCAGTTTGTACCTTGATTTCACGTATTTCATGAACATTTCCCTGCACGTCACATATATCTTCCGGCGCGGTGTAACACACGTGCAACGTCAACTTTAATATCCACAACAATTTTATCGGAATCCGTTCATTTCGTGCACAAAACCAGTAATTTTTGCTTCTAATCTAATTTATTCCCTTTGACATTAGCTTACTGATATCGTTTTTCGGATTATCTGTGCGCTTTTGCGGAGCAATAATGTAAGTGGTAGGAAGTGTGATATTTTAAATTGCGGATGAGATTAGTCGGTATGAGTCGCTGAATCCCGCGTCCTCAAAGTAACGTATTTTTCTAATTAAGCTTTTTTGCCCGCTTACTCCTCTACATATATTTGTTATGCAGGAGACGAATCCGGAAAAAGGTGTATCGCGTGCGGCAAAATCCGTTTTCTGATTTTGGATGTTAAATCCTGTACTTCTGCACTTTGAATTGCATATTGCACCTAATATTTGGTTATGAATTCGGTGGGGCTTTCGAATGCAAAATTTTGCACTTCATTTATTGTTATCGCATTCTATTTCACGCTAATGACATTTTAAGGTTATTCATCATAGCGCATAACTTGCACCTATACTCGCCCTATGATTTTATATTGACACATTAACCGTAGTGCGATAAAATGTATGAACAATAATAAAATTGTTGCACCTGCCAGCAAATTTCCGTTGTTGCGACAACAAAAAGTTGACCACTCGATTTATTTCTTCTTACGACGGGGCTTAGCTTGGTCGCACTCATACTAAGGGCGACTTCTTGTTCTCCTCCGAGATGAGTTATTCAGCCGAAGATGGATTCGGGTCAATTGATTTAGAGGAACACGCGGGTTCATTGGATTTTCGTCGTCGAAGTCTCTTTGGAGGTGTTGTGTAAGGTATCGACAAACTCGAGACGTCTGTTGGAAATAATAAGACCGACGTAATGCCGGCGCCCTTTTTCATTTGGATAACGACGAGACTTCTTTTGTGCCGTATTCTTGCCTGCAAATGAAATTGTTTAGAATTTCGTTTCGCATCAAGTTAAAACTCTGATATCATGTTTTTCGATGCAATCAACGAGAGTTCGCCGCCGTTTTTCGGAATCGTTCGCCCAGCATTGTTTGAGCTAGAAGAACTCGATTAAACAAATGCGTAATTTCGCGGTAACCGGGGTTAATTGCAACTTGACGATGCTCCCCGCCGGAATCCTGAATTAGGTCCGAAAATTATCGGCGAATGCACTTGCAGTGCATTACGATCGATGGGGCTCGTTGAGCCGCGGTCCTCGAAACGTTTAAAAGTGCACCCACTTCGGGCTGCGCAATAAATTAGCATCATTGCAAAATCGGCGCATAATTCGTCGTCGGAGCACTCTAATCGTCCGGATAAATTGATCGGTTAAAGTGTCTTTTCTGTCATTAAGGCGTCGTCGTTTTTTCGGCCCCTTAAAATATCGCCGAAGAAACGAATTCCGTGCTGTACCAAAGTGATGTTCCTTGTAACTCGGACGCGAAGTTTAAAGTTGAGCCATTTGACGGCACGGCTGTATTGGAACGGCGATAAATTACGCTCGTTCCGAAGTCCTCGAGTCTCATTTCGCCGTTAATTACGTTTCGTGCATTTTTTATCGCGCAAAAATTGGAATACAGCGCATTCCTCTTAGGCGCCTCTACCGGCGATTTCGGGGAGACACGTCGGGATTCGCGATACGCGCATTCCGGCATTTTTGCGGTCGTTCGCGAACGAGACGCGAACATGCAGATGGGTATCGCGCGTCCGCAAAAACGTCGTAATCGATCGCGAATTTTCATAAAAAGCGAGCTCGCGTCGTAAACCCGGCTTCCCGAGGTCTGGTTCGATTTAATTCGCGACTGAATTCGGGCGATAAAAATTTGTTTATGGCCGCTGACTTCCGAGCAGCGTCATTCGTTTATGCGCTGTCACGTAAAGCTCATCGCCATGTGCAGTACGTGCGCGGAGCTTTTTGTCCTATTTTCCTGTGCCTGTCGCGAGCCACTTTCCCGTTTTCTTCGGGTTTCATTTCAATTTTTCGTCGCCATTTTTTATTACGTCGCGCAGACAAGCGCAAACTGAAATAAAAAATGTTTACGACTCGCGTTACACGACCACTCGATATTCCCGTGTTCGGCGCAGAGGAACTGGGTTATTAGCATTTCCGCATGGCCGCGACGTGTCTCTCATCCACTACGTCGCTCGCCATAAATCATATTAAAAGAAAGATAATTCCCGAACAAATCTCGTACCCAAGTTGGCTCCATGTGGGGTTTTGATTTCTATTTAAGAAGCTCGGTGGCGAACTTTCGCGACGAATCTTCGGAGAGGCGGATACGGCGTCGCGCGACGTTTTATTGCGCCCGAAACTGCGATACGGCGGAGTGACGTTGACGTCTTTGCATACGATAGCGCGTTGATATATAACGTTACATTCGCCTAACTATCTGAAATCCTAACTCCGGCTGACGTGTCATTTGTTTAGGCGCACTCGAAATTCTGCGATATTATCTGCGACAGTCGAATAATTAATAGCCGATGTATTCTTGCAATTATTCTCGCATTTCGTTTCGGCTTACGGTCCATTCCGCGTAATTAAGTCGCTGCGAATCATCAATCACTGGCCGAGAAGTGTATTAGGGGCAAGTGGGTTTCAATAGCGTGTCAACTCGGCTCGCGAGGAAGACATTTCAATGTTCTTTCGGGCCAAAGCAAACGGAATTGAAAAGAGCGACAAGAAAGATGAAGCGACACGGCAGATGAAACGACAAATTGTTTGCCTTTGCTCGATTATAAAGGGAAACCCGCATGAAACTTATCGCTAGCTTGTGGGATCGGGTTTTGCGAAAATCGAGGTTAATATTTGTTTGACACATTAAAAAAGGATGCTTTCGCTGTTGCGTTTGACAGAAAAAGTGACACGCATTTTTTTCAACAATCTTGTTATTGTTGTAGATACATTAATGTCAGAGAAACAAAAATCTCGTTACGCGGATAAACAGAATAAAATGCACGGAAATATTTGTTACAGCATGAAATAACGAGACATATTTTATTGCGGCTCCAATGAAGCGGTGACTGTTGACGTTTACGCATTGTTTAATATGTATTTACTTTGAATGTTAATTAATTGTGATTGTTGTGATATTGAAATTAATGTACTTTTATTACAGCAGCATTTATATGTGAAATCAATATTATTGCATTAATTAATAACAGTGTTTTTGAAATGCAGCTCAGATTGATTAAAATTTATATGTATTAAATTAAGCATTCACTCATATGGTTGCGTGACGAAAAAGTAAACTTTGAATAATAAATTATTTTCTTCGTGTCAATTATTTAGTCTGCAGGTCGAGAAAATGTTTACAAAACATAATTTAAGCATCGCGAAAGGTAAAAAACACTGCATTCCTTGGAAATTCGTCAGTCTTCTATTCTTAAAGTTCTTCCAACATAATCTTCCTCTGTGGTTGTTATATTTTTATCCTCGTTTACACTTTTTTCTTGAACATTTCGTCGCCAACCCACACTGCCGTCTGACAGACTGGGAATAAAAAAGCGGCACTCAATGAAATGCATTAGTCACGAACATTTATTACGTCTGAATTGTAACGTTGATTTCGCAAAAGAAGTTGCACCAGAAGTGCTGAAACGAGCAACAATAACAAGCCGGGACGACTCGGACAGAATTTCTAAAGAGACAGTCCTGACACACGGTGACTGTCAAAAACGGCTTAATTAAATATTTTTGCCCGGCCTTTTGAACGTTTGTATGTTTTCGCGCGCGGCCAATCAGAAGAGTATTAGTTTCGTTATCGATCAAAGTGTTATTGTTGCGTTAAACGGACTTTTCTCTCGACGTAACTCGAAGACGAGCGCGCAAAGGAACGCACGCACACACTTGCGCGAATAACAACACTCAATACAGTCTAGTTTAATGCCGAGTTTACCTTACACACAGTCATTTCCAGGGGGAACGAGATACACTAAGACGCTGCATAAGCAACTCGACGATTGTAGGACTGTCGAAATTGCGACGTATTCTGGGTGAATTTTTAAGCAAAGTTGGTCGCCAACGTTTTGCAACTTTTACTTGCTGTGTTTACCCAAGGAAATTATTGAAACAATTGTTGTTCCGATAAATCTATGATTCAGTAAGCTGTAGTATTAAAATAACCTGAAAAAATGTGAATGAGATCTGTTACGATCTGGTTTTGATAAAAAAACGAAAATGATCTGAATCTGATTTAAAAATCTCATTTACATCAGTTTTAGATAGTTTTTTATAAAGGTAAAGGTGATGTTAAATTAACAAAATAAGTTTAAATAAGATTAAATCAATTCAGGCCAAAAGAGATTTTGTCATATAATTTGTAAAATATGCAATACTTCATGAAAAGCTGATCATAACGAAATTCTATAATAGAACGACGTTAAAAAACAGGTACATATTTTGGAAAATACTCCAATGGATTTACAATTTTAACTTCGATCAACTATTTATGAAATATTAAATAATTAACAAACTTTGATAGAAATTCCTTTAGGCACTAGAAGCTAATTAAAACATTCTCTGTAAAATAAATATCACCTTAATAGTGTTATCCAACGTAAATATCAAAACAAAATTAGCAAACAGATATCCAAAATGATTTACCGTTTTCACTAACACCATTTGCAAACACGAAATATGCAAATTGACTTCTAAATGCACCTAACACTTTTCCGCAAATATCATTATGTCGACGAATTCCATTCCGCCCAGAATGTTGCCATAAATTACAGTAATTCGCAATAACTCGTTGTTATTGTCGGCATTTGTCGAGCCACTTCGTTGTTTTTCGGCGCGTAAATCCGGCGTTTTTAAGGACGTGCAATGCGTTTAACATAATAATTATACGTGTCGTGTAAAAGCGACATTAATTTGCTTCGTATTGCAGTGTACGTTTGCGTATGCAACAGTATACGTACTCGGGGGGATGGGGATTAACGTTGCCGGATAACCGATCCACAAGTAACTCTGACCCCGATAGAGAGACACGGGGGTGGCGTTGGCATTAAATAACAACGTCCACAGTTGGGACCCCATTCTCAAGGGTGAAAGAGGCCGGAAATTGGACGTGCGTAAAAACGAAACGAACGAATTTTCATAATGAACGTATCACGTCGAGAGATGGCTACGGCGACTCTCCTCGGGCTGCATTTTGTTCTCACGATTGCCGCCGGGTTGCCATGGGGAGCGACGCATGGCCATCGATATCTCACGCACATAAATTGTCATTTTACAACGACTCTTCGATTTTATGTCCCTACAATTTTGCGAACGTTTCCGTTTTCCCTTTCGCGAAACGGTTTTTCGCGAAAACCCGTCGTCGCTGAAAAACAAACTTCCTCGAAAACAACTTTCGAAAATGCAGCCTCTAATTGACTCTTTCAAAACGAAAGTTCCGAAAACAGTTATCCCATTTTTGAGAAGTCACTTTTCTTTCGAGTAATCTACAGATGAATAATGTCGTAGAATAATTTTGCTTCCAATTTGCACGTTTAGTCAGAAAGGCAAAGGTCGTGCAAATTTGAATTTCCTCGGAGACCTTCCCCCGACCCGTTTCGCCTGAAACGCCGATTTTTCAGCGGCAAAAAATCGACGCGCAAAAATAGATCGCGCCCGAACGGCCCCGTTTCGTCCCTTTCTCGGCGAATTGTAGAACTCATTATGTTCTTCGCGACGGCTCCGACGAGTGCACTGAGGTTCACTCGGCAACGAAGTGTTTTTCTTGTGACAAATATCCAACGATTACGGCTTTGATTAGACTTCGTAATTGCATCGTTACCATGCCTCTGCTTTTCATCTTCAGCGCCGCACCTTCGCTCGTCGCGCGCGCCGCACAAAAGCGCCTTACACTCGGCAGAAATAATTGCGCTTAACTGATAAGATTCGAAACGTCACAGTTTAAGGAACACCGCCGATCCTTTTGACGCGGCGATCGATTATTTCGCAAACTCATTTGTCTAAGCAACGGGCTTTCTCGTTAGCGCGCAGACGCCGGTGATTAAATTATTGATTCAATTATTGCGATTTTGACGGGACGGCTTTGTTTCTTCGGTAATTAAACGGCGACGGCGCATTGTCGTTACATCGCGCCGGTATTAGCACTTTGCGTAAGAAGATTACCGCGCTACGTGCGATATAATTTCGTCGCCGGTGTATCGCGCGAATTAATTATTCCGGCCTTCTTTCGGCAAACGTTCGTGCGACGGACAAAGTTAACCCGGGGGGCGAGCCTCGCTTTGACTCAGCCGGGCTCCCCCTGGTGAGTCACAGTCGCGCGACGCCGAGTTCGTGTTTTATCATTTTCTTTCGCCGAGAGGGCCTTTTATTCTCTAATAATGCCCGACGAACGACACGATAAAGTTTGAATGGCGGACGAGAGGTGCTCGATGACCGCAGTGAATTGGCTCGTCTAACGAGCGACCGATGTAATCGCCGCTAGGGTGCGTGGATCGGCCAATTTTGCGGCGTCGACGTTGTGCCACGCTGACGCTTAATTACGCGTATATTTTCGCCACGAAGACGAGGGAGCCGCGCGCGAGAAACGAAGCCCGAAATCGTCGGACTTACGGCGCAATCGGATTAGCAGTAATTTGCTCGCGCGGTTTACGGCGGTTCCGCTTTTATTCGCGAGCGGGACGCTGCGGAGACCAACATCGGAGTCGGGAAGGTTGTGACAGGCATAGGGCGGAGCGCGAAGAGGGGGAAACGGAGAGAAGTTAATAATAATGTCAGTGACAATTAATCCGCGACGCGGAGTGTATGCAAAAAGTTAAGCAAACTTCATTATCCGCAATTACACGAACCACATTGCCAATTTCAAATCCAATTACTTTATCCGTTATTTACAAATAAATTGAAACACGATTACTGACGGTATGACAAGTAATCACGTTATTTGTCACGGCAATTGTTTAAGGGTAATTGCATTACGAGAATCAGGCTATTTAGCTATTATTAAGAACGATTTGCTGACTCGTTTTTAGTATGTGGTGCGTTTGTTGGTAGAGATTGGCTTGCAAAGCAGTTGTGTCTGTAGGTATGTGAATTAAATACTGAATATAATTAAAGCATAATAATTAAAGCATAATAATAGTTTAATTATGCTATTCTTAAGATTATTAAATGGAAAAATATTCTCTAGTAAAAATTATGATGCTGCTGAGATAAGGTCCTCATCAGGATGTCACATCACCTGATCAGAAACTCATCAGGCATTCACATCAGGCCCTCATCACTAATGTAACGGTAGGGATCGACGTGGATATGATTTGGAAACTTGATCAGACTTCCAATGTGCCGGAAAAAATGCAATGACTGAAACGAGAATTGAACCCTCGATGCTCAGTTTGCAGTTTGACTGACTTGTTGGAGTTGTTCCTCGAGCTGTTGGAACATTTTATACATGAGTCATCGCGATATGCCTATCATATTACCACAACATTATGTGACCTTATCATAACCTGATCAGGACCTGATAGGGTTAGCTTTATCAAATGATTTTCTGACCGAAAACCTGATAAGGCCATGATCAGGTTGCCACATCATAACCATACCAAAATGACCTGATCAAGAAATGATCAGTTTTCCTGATGAGGCCCTGATGTGGCATGCCACTTAAGGGGCATGCTACATCAGGACCTTACCGATGCCAAGCGTTATATACCTTATCGATGCCAAGCGACTGAATGCCTTATCAGGATACCTCATTGGAATTTTATATGGTTTTCATCAAGAATCATTTGATGATGTTTGCCACATCAAATCCTGATAAGGACCATGTATGATGTGGTTTGCCACATCACATTTTCTACTAGGGTTAATGATTTGTGTATTGAAAGAAAAAAGGACAGTGGTGACAATTTCTGTCAACATTGAACCATATCGGCGCATCGTACAGTAATGTAAGCAGAATCAATACACGGCGAAAAAACCCCTCTTAATGCAATCTTTTCATCATAAAAGGAATCGTTTCATAATGAAAGGATATTCCGCTTAATATATCGATAAAACAAAACCCTTTCATGATAAAAGGAATAGTTTTAATACAAAATACTGCCTATTCAGTCGAAAATAAATCCTTTCAACGTAAAATTAAGTTGTATTAAGATAACTAAATTACATTATTTTCAACATGACATGCAGATTTTTGAGAATGAAGGTACTAAATTTTCAAATAAATTATAGAAAAAGAAGACTATAATTAGTCATAAGAAAATGGCAAAAATACGGTGTATGAAAAATTTGGACAAATTATATTCTCTAAAAAAATATATAAAAAACTTGCATAAATTGGGTACTTATTCAAATGTTTTATTTACACTTTTAGCAGGGGTTAATCCGTCAGCGTTGCATATTTCGTCGTGTGAAAAAACGCGCGTGATTATTGAAATGCCCCCTAATTGACTTTCATCGTTCAAAAATATTCGAAACACATTTTCGAATACTTTTTTCTTCGTGTAGTACTGTGAAAGAAAAAGTTACTAGTATTTGCTAGGGAAAAAAATCCTTGTAAAAGGAAAGTAATATGTGATATCAGTTATCTCGTTGCCTGTAGATATTGATTATTAGGTTGCATTCGCAATTAAATTCTATATTTTTTTTCATTTAAAACGTATACCAAAGGATACGTATTTGTATTGGTCTGTTTCCTGATTTAAATAAACTATAGATTGAAATGTATACGGGAAGATTAATTTCACAAAATGTCAGTTACAATGTTACATTGACATTTGATGCTGCAGTTATTTTTGTAATGTGTCCAATCTATTATTATTTTACCGAAATAAATCTAAATTTATCAAATAATTTAATTAACCGGAATAAAATATTGTATTTAACATAGAATTTTATTTTTACATTTTAATCTCGCAATTAAAAAACTGTTCCTTTACTTTCCACGAAAATATCGCGTTTCATTTAATTTCATGTTCATTTCGTACATTTTTGTCCTCGCAAAGGCAACTCAAAAGCGTCAAGAAAGTGCAAATCTTGATTCAAGTAAATTATACACAAGTAAAGAATGCACAAAGCCGCCACTTTTTGTCGCGCACACTTCCCTTTAAGCAACCCGACATTTTGCGTTGTACACATCTTTTTTCCAGTTCTGTTCCACTTAAATCTGACACTGACACGAACATAAAACCACAAGTTTCGCAAAACCTCGTATCGCATCGCCGACAACAGCGCGATCATCGATAACTCGAGCCCAAAACGTGAGCCATCGTCGGCGGACAAAAATTGGATCGACTTATCTCGCGGCGTAACCAGGGCATCGCGAGAAAAGGAGCGAAAAGGACGGGATAAAGACTCGCGCATTCGGATCGCCGCAGTCGAAAGTCGAAACTGCTGTTCGCGCATTCGGCTGTATTTATTTGCCATTGAAAACCAAAAGCGAGATCGGCCCGTATGAAAAGCGAATGATTTCCAGCTGATTCACAGCTCCGTCGAGATTGTATTCAATCGGACGCCAATTTCGCTTGATTTCAATATGCACCGAGGATTGCTCGAAATCATGGCCATTATAGTTCGCCGATGATTTCGCGTAGATTCACAGGCTGAATGAGCGACGGCGAGTGGTGAAAGGTCAAATTTCGCAAAGGCGCCGGCAGACGAAATAATCGGAAGCCGCCAAGTTTTCGCTGCATCGACAGCCTTTCACGCTAATAAGCTCGACGAAAAAGGGGTTCGCGCGACGTTGTACCTGGCCTCGGATCGACTTCGCATCTCGCGTTTTCGCATATTTCATGGCTCTGACCCTGCTCCCTGATCCGTTCGATCGCAATCAATAACGGCTCGGTCCGGGCAACAAATCGCTCTGGGCGTCATTTTTTAACAAGACGAGGCGCTCGGAAAGAAATATGAATTGTGATCGATAAACCGGCGTCTTATAAATCGCTTTAAATATCTTACCGTCGATGACTCGTTTTTTTTCGCGCGCGACTGCATTTGTACGCGTCTCGCAAAAAGCGACTCGTTCGCCTTCGAGTCCGCCGAAACGAACACTTGCATTATTAATTTATCGCGGTACCCGGGCGAGTATGTTGCCGTGCACTTGGTGCGAGTTCCATCGGCGCATAAATTAACAACCCGCCCGAAGATTATAATGGAACAAAGCTATCGTGCGCGCGCTCCTGTAATACAGCATTGAGCCCGTGTTCTCGCATTACAACGATTACACGCATTACAGGACGAGTGCATATCAGATATTCAATTATAAGCCCACGAAAATTCGGCGCCAGTGTGTACGGGTATACACCGATGTATAGCGACGACTGTGTGTGGCAGCGGTTTATTTGCAGCCGATGAGCTCGACGTTTTTTACTCGCGGACTCGAATCACGAATTGCGGTTGCTTCTATTTTCACGCGATCTTGCATGAACCGATCGTTCTGCCGGCGCATTTGTTACCACTTTTTTGGACGAGAACGTCCGTTCAGCGTATAACTGCCGTTCATTACCGTTTTATACGCTCGTACAACATGTAATGCCGCGATGAATTGAATCAAATTCGCGGTGCCCATCAATGCGCTGAAAATTCGACACGAGAAATTGTAATCGGAGGTCTTCCGGTGGTTAGGGGGAAATTAAGTTCGACTGTTTTGAGGTTCACGATTAAATGTCGAAAATTTGCGGCGATATTATTATTATTGCATTGGGCGTCTTCACTTTTGCGGAATATCAATAAATTACGATGGGAAAACGGGTTCGAATTTTACGAGGGACGTTTGGCGTTCCAGGTTCGAAAAATGGCAACAAACTCACCTTCGCTTTATCTTTGCGCGGGAAATTTTATCGGACGGGCATTATCGGAAATTGATTAACCCGAGGTTATAAATAATGCATTGTTGTAGGGCAGGGAACTTCGTTCTCTTCCTCGCGGGTAAATATGGAGCGTGGTTACCAACGTAATTATTGCCTTTTTTCCGGGGTTTCAATAATTCATCGTTGCTTAAGTGACGATTAGGGAACACGTGCGTGCAATCACTTTTTTCGCCGGGACGGTTCATTATTGATCGACGTTTATCTGACGCGATTCAAATTTTAATTCCGCCGCGGCGTACAACAAGCGTACGAAAGTAGCTGCGCCGTAAAGCCATTTTCGTGCTCCTCGCGTAAACGCGCCGCGCAATTTCATTTTTGCGCGTCGAACGTATCATCGTAAAAATAAAAATCTCTCTCTATTCCTTGCAAAACAAGGCGAGACCGAGCGCAACGATGAAAGTGTCATTTTTGCCTTATTGATGTAGGTTAGAGCACTTTACCGATTCAGCAATCGCTTTTTCGAATAGTTTACGAAGTTTTCAGTTTGGTTGAGCAATTTTATATTTACGAGATTGAATAAATTCTTGTTTTAATGAATAAATAATTACGGAAAAAACTTTGTGAACGTTAGTACAACAAAAATAAAAAAAAAGATCCAAATAACAGAATTTCACAATTTTTTGTCTCTTTATCTCTAAAAGTAAAAATATTCCGCTTCAAACCGGTCCGTTTAGCTTGCGCGAAATCAGTCCAATCATTCGATTAAGCGCGAAAGTTTACCGAAATCAAGTCGGCCAGCGTTGCATATTTCGACGTGTGAAAAAACGCGCGTGATTATTGAAATGCCCCCTAATTGACTTTCATCGTTCAAAAGAAGTGGCTCGGTGAAACGAAATAACTGCGAATTGGCTGTTCCGCGTGCAAAATCAAACTAAACCGCCGGCCGAGTAATCGATGGAAAAAGCGAAACCGTATGCAAAAAATGTGCCGCGTGACACAGATTCGGCTGCGTCGCAACAAAATATGTGCGCGTACCGGTGCATGCCGTGTTCGCGAATAATAAAGTAATAACGCGTGGCGGAAAAAAATGCGCGAGGCAAAAAATGCGAGCCGACGTTGCAATATCGCGGCTGAATTTACAATTCGCGCGGCGCCCGCATGGCCACCGCGTAATTGCCCCGCAAGCCGACGCGGCGGCCACGTTTATTGCGCCCGGAAGAAGAAGCAGCGCGATTCAAAGCCCGCTGATTGTCACCGAGGGCGGCTAAATAAGGGCGGCGCCACTTGTGCGTGTCGCTGCCTACGAAATTCCTTGCGAAAATAAAAGCTCTTTAACGACGCCTATTGTCCCGGGCTCTTAAGCACAGACGCGGCTTGCGTGCGCTACTTGCGAGGCCCCAAAAGCAAACACTTTTTCGTCATTTTCTCGGCCGGGGGACGAAAATAAAACAACAATAACGCGCAGGGACAGTGCCGAGACATACAATTTGCATTTGCGACAAAACAAGGGCGTAGTTTCAGTGGGAGCGACGGGGCAATTTTAAATTTCAGCCGAGCGACTGCGAAAACTGTGAACACTATATGTGGGAACAAGTTTAAATGGAGCATTAGTGTGTTTTATTGATGGTGTATGCGAGAGAAGTACGACTGCGAAAAGAGCAAAGTCGGTTTCGAAGCCACTTTTTCGTATTTAAATTGTAAAGCTTGTAATACTGGTGTCGAATTCTCGTTTGAGATTAATGGAATTACAATTAAAATGCCGTCCACAGAATCATGCCATTCTAGTAAGGAGTGCCATACTTCGTCGGGATAATGAGATGATCTTCCGTGTCCCGGCGAAAAATGTATTTTCTATTAAAACTTTGTTCATTTGTAGAAACCAGGGAAACCGTATGCTTAAAATGAACACCAAATGTTGTTACTGCAAACAAACAAAAATAAACAATTTAACTTAATTTCACTTTGCAGTTGAACTTCAATTATTCTGGCCAATTTACAGCATCACTTGTTACACAAAAAATATCATACGCAACTCGATCGAGAGGAACGCGATACGACTCGTTGCCAATTTCACATTCGTCCATCGCTCGTTTCGCCCTAGCTCCTTCTATTAAAAACACTATCACATTAATGCCCAAGCCAATCTCTGCAAGTGACTTTAATTATCGGCAAAGTATTCACCAATGGTTCGCTTTTTGTCATCTTCACTCGCCGAGTCGCAATTAAGCGTTAATACTGAAATACGATAAAAAAATAACTTAATTTCGTGTCCGCCGAAGATAAATATTTCGCTTTAAGATACTTATTTCGCGGCGGACGTTTTTCGCTCATCCATCTAACTCTTGGCCGTGTACATTTTACGAGCGCCGAAAGAAAAAAACGCCGCTTGTCATATTTACCCAATTGACCCCGATTCGCATTCGCCACCGCAAATAATTTTATCCCGACATCGTGAGCGATGAGTTACCGCGATTTCTTTATCTTTGAATAATTTCGACCGCGCGTTTATAACGGCGTGCCGCAGTTATTGCCGAAGTTGGAATCTTTCTTGCGCGCCGCGCAATAAATAGCCGCTAACTAATACGCGTCTAAGATAAATGAAGCAACTTGAATAATAATTTATCGAACGCTTATCGCGCGAAGTGCACACACGCGCTTCTCCCGGGCAAGCGCGCGTTGTGTTTCAGCGCCCAAAAATGCTTATCACCGTTCGATACTCGCTCGGATTCCGCGCTTCTTGCGAATTTTGAGCTCCAACTTCGGCAAAACACCGGGCCTGTTTTGACTGATAATAATTGTTTGCAATAATTCGCGCGCGTGTCTTGAGAGAGTTGTTTTAAGGTTGTTCCGTTTGAAATTTAACGCTTATCCAGAGGTCGCCCCGGACGCTCTCGAAACTCGTCAAGTGATTCAATTACGACGTTCGTCGTACGTTCTCCGGGGGAAAGGAGACTGCTATATTTATCTTCGCAAAAATGAAAACACGCGGTTACGTAGCGTTAACTAACGGGCCGAAAAAATTGGCCTCATTAATGCCGCGGGCCGGCGCAATCAATTACCGTCGGATGCCCCCCGCGGCACGTCGCGCTCGCCAATTAATTACCCCGTTAATTGATATATTATTTAAATTTGCGTTATTAAAAATACAATCGCCGAATTTACGAGGCGATTAATGCGGAGTCGCGCGGCAAAATGGCTCGCGCCATAATTAAGAGACGCGTACTTCAAAGATCGGCGTAATTCGTTCGTGTACGCTCCCCTGGACGGTTCGATGGATTTGAATATAAATAATAGTCCGGTTTTCGCCGAGCAAATAAAGGGAAAAAAGGCGAGCACAATATGCTTGCATACACGACGAGGGGCGTATTTACATACGCGTGCTTGGCGCACGTAGAGAAAATGCATGTACGCACATTCATAGGAACGGCCGCGAATTCGCATCACGCGAGATTGCGTGTGAAATGGCTCCTTTGCCTTCCATCCCTGTCCCCTTTGCCGAGCGACGAGTATCGCAGTACGTACGTACCGCAGCCGGGCAACCTCTTCTTCCAGCCTGAAAAGCCCTGCGGCTCCCACGCCCGTTGTGTTATTATAGTCTGCCCCAAATGCGCCATTTTCATTTTCGACTGATTTTATTTTATGTGTAACCTGAGCGGGCGTTAAAAAACTGGAGGAATGCGCGGGTATAAAAACTCAAATATCGTTAGGATGGTCTTTTTCAAACAACGAAACCGTAGCAGATTCTCGTCGAAACATTCCACTAAAACGAAATTATTTGCACTAATATATCGATAACTTTTTACTGCAAGTCTGTACCAATTATGATATACAGTAGAGACAATTCATATACATTTATGTTTATTTGCTTATACATTTTTGTCTGTATGGAAGTAGCACGGTTGTAGATGTCAAGCCATTTGTTTAATGAAGCTTTCACAATGTATAAGTGCATAGCAAGTGGCAATTGATAAGTTTGTCTCGGTTTTAATTTCGAATTATTAAGCTGATTGTGTGAAAAAGCAGAGTTTTGAGTGGCATCATATTATTTTAACAAGAATTGTTTATAACGTAATTAGGATTTTCGATAAATTCGACTAATTTGAGTGCATTTTATCACAGTGAATTTAAAGAATGTATTAATATGTACTGCATAGTATCTGCGAAAATTTATAAAATATGAAATAGAATTTTTGAATAATTCGTTCATTCAGTTATTTTATTAATTTCGGCACGTTGCGCAAATACTGTTATCTCGGGATTCGTATGAAAATACTCGCAATCACAGATCAAAAGTTCTCGCGTTCATGATTTATTTATTAACCGAGATTTCAACAAGGATGATTAAGTAGGAAATATTATCAGACATAACTGCGTTCGAATAAAACTTTCTCCCATACAAGCGTGTAATTAAAAAGTTTGATTGGACTACTTTTTCGTATTTTAAGTTGCGTGTATTAGATCGTGTACAGCACAAATTTGCGTTCACATTGAATTTGAATGTATAATATGCACATATTTTGCCGCGCTTTTTCGTTATACATTTTGTTAAATTTAACTGAGTAAATAATTCAACGGAAAATTTAGTATTTGAATAGCTGAACCGAGTAATTCGCGGGTATAGTTCTAATTAAACAACATTTTCAGTCGACGTATTACTTCTTTACGTTAAATTAAAAAATATGTATTTTTAGAAATTTTTTACAATAAAATTCATTACACTTGGAATAAAACATTTCAGATATCGGAACAATGTAGGAACTTTATTACAAACGGTTTTACCAGAGTCTACTACACCATCTTAATGAAAGTATTTAGTACTGCGTGCAGTACATGTTCACAGCATCGCAAAGGCGCAACGCACGAATCGTTTCTATCTATTTGAAATATTTTGTACAGTTAATTATAAGCATGCTGCATGGTTCAGACTGTCATACATTTCATCCCGTCTGGTTCTATCGCATGTACGCGCATGCGTTGAATACATAACCACATCGTGTAACATTCCTTGTAACAGTATATTAGGATCCGAAAAAATGCGTAGAGAATCTGATTAATTAAATTCGTAATGAAACAAAAGTGTACTGCATTGTTGAAATGTAATATATGTTCATTTAATCGCAAAATCGTTATAATCACCAAAATTATTAACCAATTTCCGATATTTCAAATATTCTTGTTACCTTGGATCAAATTATCTTCACAAAGCACATATTGCTGATTGTCACGTGTAATTAATATTTTAAATCATTACTTCCAGCTCATTCTAATTGCAGCGAGAATCCACATTTAATATAGCTAAATTCACATTGGAAAACACAAAATACATCTATCCAGCTACCTGCAATTAGTTCATGTTAACAAAAGAACATTACCACGAAAAAGAACAACGCGATCGTTGAATTTCAGTTGCTCCTTCTTCCCTCAGTGCCCCTAAATGGCACGATAAATTTGACTGTAATTACAGTAATTCTTCGTCTAACGCCGGTTGCCGGCGAAGGTCAATTTCCCGCCGATGAACAGAACCGAAATAGGGGAGAAAGGTGGGCCGGGATTCATCGCATAAAGACATCTTACGAATAAGTAGGCTCGTCATCATTAGGGGACTCGCGAAATCACGAAATTGGGCTTATCGCCGTTGCCAATCTCTGGGGATGTAACTCGAGTGCCGCGGCGCGATGCAGTATTTAACAAAGAACGGCTCGGGTCAAAGAAGGTCGGATAAGGATCGGAGAGGTCGCGGGCGCGCGCGCCAACCTCTCCGACTTGTAAATACATCGACTCGACAAAGGGATCAGTCCGTCCATCAAGGAACAACGCCAATCGCGACCGAACATCTCGCGCTGCGCTAATCCATTTGCGCCCTCATTTCCGCGGATTTGTCGCGCGCCATTATTCCGCCGTCACTTGATATTCCGATTATCGGCAACGCCGATCCGGAACCCCGGTTGGACCGTACGAAAGCTATTTAAGCCCGATAATAAGAAAAGAGGCTGCTCCCTTTATATCGAGTTATCCACATTCTCGGCCCGATTGGACCATTTATTTGTGCCGCTACCCTTAATTGGATCGCTTTATACTGAAGAAGATCCAGTCCGGCGATTGGCTGCGGACCTTATTCCAGGGCCGTTTTTGTCAGCCGACACCGCGTGTATCTCGGCCGCGCGACTCTTTCCCGGATTTCCGTCCGACATCCACACCCGACCCTCATTAGCCGACGTTATTCCGCCGAAATATGTGCCGCGCGCAATCGCCCGGATTCTTCGTCGTTTGCAGCTTTTGGAAAACGAAAAAGCTGCGAACGACGTGGCGTGAAAGGCTGGAATGAAAATTGACCGCGAACGAAGAATCTGTTTTGACGAAACGGATTTCGCTGGGCTGGGTACTCTTAGACATTTTCTGTTTGTGACAGCAAGATTTTCCTACTGTCAGAAATCCCATCATAAGACTTGGCGGTGTTATATCAATTCAAAAAACACCACCAAGTCTTTGATAGCTTTTATATCTTTCCAGGTTGTCAGCTATTACTTTTGTACTTGGCTTTTTTATTTGTGCCTTTCTACGAGTTCTATTGGTACATTAAATAGTTTTTTATGTTTGAGTTTTTCTTTGTACTTGACGCGTTTTTTTCATTTTTAATGGTTTTGTGTTTTTTATAATATATAGTAACGTATTTAGTATAAAAAACACACTACTCAAAAATGTATTATAAAAAAGGAGAATTAGGAGATTGCATTTTCAGTTTTTGAGCAGATTGGACTTCAAAGAATGAAATTTACGAACAATACTACTTTTCTTCGAATTATGATAAAACTCGGTTCAGCTTAGGAAGTCTTTATACGGGAACTGCACCATCGTATTCCACTGTGGCAATGTTCAATAAGGACTCGTGCAAGTATATCCGCCATAACACATCGCGGTACATGTACCGTAATTTTATAGAGCGCATTTTACACTGCAGTCCGGCGAGAATTTCCTCATTAATTTAGACATTCCGTTCGAACCGTTTACGCCAATACTAGAGCGACTTTTACAACTGCCCGGGATCGCGTTAAGCTCGTAAAAAACGGCACCTCGCTGTCATCGGCGTAATGATTTCGCGCGAAGCGTTCGCGCCTATTAATTGCGACGATTTCCTGTGTGCGCACACTTTCTCTCGTAAACACGGCGCCGCATAATTCGGTCGTAAAAAGCGCGTCTTAATTTCGCATCAATGTATTTATTGACTCGGCACAATGTGAACCGCGTTGGCTCGTTACTTCGTCATTTGTCAACGAGATTAAAAAGTGAACGCGCGTTTAAGTACATATGTATGTCGGCGTAGGTGTCGCTAGTGTACTTTTGCCGTATAACGAGATTGTAATGCGCGAGCCGGGATTTGCGAGGGACCCGGGGCCGCGGGCGGTACTTATGTTGCAAATTTAAAGAGACGCCCTCGAAAAACCGGCTTCCCGGCGGGTCTCTCGCTTTCGCAGAAATCGCAAGAGCGAGCGATTCTCACACGATCAGCAGATTACCGGGTTCGGACGGGAGACGGAGCATCGCTAAAGTCGCCTTACGTATACCTCGCCGCTCTTCTTATTCTTGTTATCTTGCCTCGGCTACCGATACGACGAGAGCGCCACTCGTGGGAATACGGGGATTATTTTGGCGTTGCGTGGGCACGAGTCAGCGTATTGTTTTCGATCTTTTCCAAACCGAGGGTTTGGAAAAGTGCAACATTTTTGTCTCATTTTATAGGAAAAGAAAGTCTGGCAACAGTAAGGCGTAGTAAGGCATTAGTATGGCAACAGGATGGCAATTTTTTAATTTTTCTGGGATAGAGGGAAAAAGTAGTACTTAAAATTAATTGTAATTAGGTGACGCGTTCACTCTTCTTTGAGATTATCTTCTTTGATTTGATCATGTTTGAGGAGAGTTAGTTCGGTTTGAGGAACGATAAAGGCGTGAAAAGGTAACATTACGAGATAATCAGGTACGATAAGGAGCGTTATCTGAGCGAGTTTTATGTCGTTACGAAAGTGGATAACGTCAACGCGAATATGAAGAGGGAGATTTGATACGTTTCAAAGTATTGTGAAATTATATTTGAATTATTAGATTCGATGTTACGGATAAATTGTTTTATCAGAAACTCTGAGAGACATAGTGTTTGCAGAAAGCTTGTAATAATTGGAAGAACAATTACGCAATGTTCACATAAAAGAGGAATTAACATAAAAGTTTTGCACGGCGAAACTGCAGTAAGCTCATAACGAAGTGCGAAGAATCAATCCTCTTTATTTTAGTCATTTTTGAAGTTTAAAAGTAGCCAACTTTGGAATTTGTTAGTTAGCTTGAAATACAATGATCACAAAACAAATTTACGTTTGGAAGAACAATGAATCAACTGTCTACCCAATTTTCAATTTCAGCTTTGTTCTATTGAAACGTGCTTTATTATTAATGAGAAATTTACAAACATTACAACGGACGTAATTGTGTCCATCAGCGTTCATTCATTTCGTGAGAATGAATGATGCATTTGATGTTAAATTCCTGTTTGAAAATTCAAAACAACTATTTGAGGCCATTGCCAGAGGTATCTCTTACTATTGCCACAAGTTACTTACTATTTATATTGTCTAAAGGGTAGAGATGGCAGAAGTCAGACAACTTACCTGAAACAAAAACAAAGTATTGATTAATATAAATTTCTTTGTTAATAGGTATGTAATTATAAACTAAGTAACTAAACATTCCAACCCTGTATTTTCAGAGATTTTGTCCAAAAAGCAAATTATTCTATAAGTGAACATAGTTTTTCGACCAATTTCAACGAATTAATCTATCTTAATAGAAGATTCAATTTTTTCAAAATGATAGATGAAACCTTTTTACTTCTAAAAAGTTTGTGTCAGGGTTTTTTTTCTGGTTTTATCTAGATTATATCCACGAATATTAAAACAATAGAAAATCATAATTTTTTTAAATCTTCAGTCGAAATATTGTAAGTTTTTTACTGAAATTATTTTTTTAAGTAAAAAGAACTGTTAGTTATACCATCGTTATAAATACATAGTTTCAAATTATTTTTATATACCCAAAATATTTTAGATACCCAAATAATGTACACTACGGATTCTCCAGAGTGCCATGAGTATTATAGCTACACCCAGAAAAAAGATTTACCCAAGACAAAGAACAGATATATCCCCAAGATTTATTCGCGTCAGATAAATTTCTTATTTCAGATTACTAGGTTTATATTTTTCCATGGAAACAAACAGTATGCAAATATTTCATAAAAATAAGCGTAATCTATGTGATATGTTTATACCGCGCTATTTTCCTCGGCCAAATATTCGCTCATTTCTGCAGAATTCAAATGCTAAATTGAAAGTTACGTTGTTTTAAATCGGGACTCCTCTTCAAGTCCCAGTAAACATGATATTTCTGTTGAACACAAACAATTCCTTCCCCAAACCACCACACATTATTCCGATTTTACTTGATCATTCTTCCAACCATTCCCTCAATTCGTACTAAGAAAAACCGCGAAAATCAGCGCATTTAAAACGCCGCCGCGCGAAATTTAATTGCCAAACATTGTTATTAAAAGGATAACAGCGCCGCGAGACGGCCCGTTTTAGCATAAAACATTTCATCAGCCGGATTAAATTGGAGGAAGAAAAAGAATTTTCATTCCGCTCGTCCGTGGCGCATTAATTTTCGAAACGCCTCGTAACTTAAAGCGTTCTTTTTCGCGGCACAAAGCGTAATGTGATCGTGCTTAAATTGAGTGCTTTGTATTTAAGTAGATGATAGCCGAGAATATCCGCTGGAGATGGTGCTAGTGTTCCGTCCTCTCGTGGCACACTAATAGATACAACGAGGTTATCGTGCAAACGCGACGAGTCGTTGCAATTTGCAAACTCGCTCGCTAAGGGCCAGGCCTTTCCAGGCGTCGCTCGGCGCATTCGAAAACGGACGGCCGGCTTTAACAATCGCGACTTTCACGGCCCGCGATTCCGCGCCAACTCGAACACGTCTCGAGTGTTGAACGAGGAGCGCCAGGTGCCGCATAAGACGGACGGACTGTTCGCGAATTAAACGGCGAATCCGGCCTGAAGAGTCGCGAATTTCGCGACTCTCGAAACCGCTTAAAAGAATTTCATTTGCGGATCGATGTCGGGTCGGGAGTGTTGCTCAAATGGACAACCAAGACAAATGACTATTCGTAAGCACGTTTTTCATTTGAAAGCCACTTCGCGCGGTATTTTTGACAGGAGTGTTTTGTAACTGGAAGAGGACAAGTTTCTTTTTCTGTGAAGCTGTTTGATAAACTATCTTTGCCATCTTTTTCAGAAAACAACGTATTTTGGAAAGTGTGGAAAAGTTATTTGTAGCTAGGTGGAATTAGGTTAATTATCTCCTAATTTTGTAAACAATGATTGATAAGTTGTAAACAGATAATTAATTATACTAATTAGAACACTTTTAGAACAGAGTGTAAAAAAAAATTGCGAAAAACATGCAAACTGTGTCGTAACTTGCTCGTCGATAAACAGTAAATAAAACCTTCCTTAACTGAAGGTAATTTTTATTTCCAGCTGCTGTACAAATGCACGTATGACTGCCCGCGAGGAAGCGCGTGGCTGTCATTCGCAGAGCTCGTTCTCGGCGTAAGATTAAATTTGTTTAATTTTGGAGCTTCGCGTCTCGCGGTGGAATAATTTTAAAATGAAATTGCAAACAGAGGGGGAATTCGACCTCCTGGAAATATGTTATAAATCGAAGAAAGTTTTATTTGGCAAAGTTTAGGTTGCGTTACAGCCGGCTGAACCGAGGCGGCGAAACTTTTCCCCGGGATCGGATAAAAACGCGGCGAAAAAGGACAGAAGTAGTAAACAAGAATTACTTATAATTGACTGTACAGAAAATTCAATTAATCTTGCACAACAAATTGCTTCATTCGTGTAACCGCGCTTTTTGCCGCGGCAAAAAGTCGTCGCAATCCGTCATTATTAATTTCGAAAGTTCGATGCGCAATCTTCGATTCGGAATTCGCTGTCGCGGCAGCGTTATCCTAGCCATAACATTTCGTCACATTCTGATCGAGTCAATTAATTACAAGCCGAGGAAACATGATTTTTGTCGAAAAAAGCGACACAAAAAAGGGTCGCCGTCGACAGACAAAAAGCGGACGTCAAAACAAAAGCGCGCCTCTAATGGCCGATTCTTCATCAGCGCCGATTAGCCTGCCGTCGAAAATGTCGCATTGTCTGAGCGAACGTCGAACAAGAATTGCTAGCGTATGCACGGCCCGGAGGCATCGGGCGCAAGACAGCGGAAGATTTAGTGTAGCATGTCAATTCGGATCGATTGTGTTTGGATTTATGTAGGCAACGGGCCTCGACGGACGCATTCGGGTTATACCCACGAGATGCATCCGTATTGGACGATCTACGTTGCAGCGACGTGGCGGAGAATCCGTCGGATCCTCCCGGGGATTCCTCAGGAGAGTAACTCATACGCATGATTCGACTTCGAGTAGCTTTGTGCAGACGCGAACGAGACTCCGCTGGGAGTCACCGGCTGATCCAGGATCCTCCAGCGTCCGGTTCGACGACGCCTTTGGACCTCATTTTCTGACGTCCCGCCGCACAGACCTTCACTTTTTTCGCCGCTTCTCTCACTCTTTTGGGTCCCTCAATGGCACACGTGAAAGTCGCCGACGCAGTACAACTTATTCAATGACTTCGCGTTCCCTCTCGAAATTCGTGTTTTGTTGTTTTACGATAATTGCGACGATTACCGGCCGTTCGAAGAACATTGCTTTCGAACTGGAATTTTGACGGATTTTCGCTGCCCGAGTTTCGCTTTATTGTCCGAGCTGGGTTAAGTGGGACAGTACATGTTTAATTTCGCCATTATGGTGCAAGTTATGTCTCTTTATAGTCAGTGAGTCAGCGGCATTAAAATACGAAGCGTAAATGGCCACCGCCGAGGCGCTCCCGGAGGTTCTTGAAGCGTTTGAATCCGATTAATATTTTATAGATCCGCGTCACGGAGTTACACGAAAGAAGATAAATTCGGATTCGAATTTACAACCGGAAATCGGGGATATAACTGCTGGTCCGACTCGCCGGTCGTTGACTGTTAGCCTTTTTTTGACGAGTTTTCTGCAAGTGGGCGGTCTTTCGGCTAATGCCCGGTCGGTGATTAAACGGCGTTTAATTTCGCGTCGAATATCGGTTCCAGTGATATATGTCGTACATGAGTCTCTTAATGGATTATATCGTCGAACAATTTCACACGAAATGGTTATTAAATGAATGGAACGTGATACGCTTGTGAGTGATTAAAGCAGTGATTTAATTTGCACAGTGATTCCTTGGAATTGGCCATTTTTTGCGGACTGGTTTCAATTTGTTAGTCGGGCTTCGTTTTGATTGTGCGAAACCTGTTCAGTTTTGTTGTTGTAAATAATGCACTGCGGTAAATAATCGTTATTTTGTAATTGTTTAATCAACTTGGCTTGATTGTGTTGAGTTTTTCAAATTGAAATGGATATTGGAGAAAGTCCAAATGAAGTTCCTCAATTTAGATACCTTTTTTCATAATTGGTGGTGATTTCCAGTTAACTGGTGCATGGGAAAAATCAATAACGTTTGCAAAAATATAAATGTTCGCACTGTGTACTTTAAAGTCATTCAATAAATAATTTCATAAATGACATTTTAGTTTTCAGGAAAAATCTGTGCTTATTCGTGCAATCCTATTTGGAGAAAGATATAGTATTAATATAAATCGCCTGTCTATCAATGCCGCCATCTTTTGCGTCACAGTGAGTACCTTAAACGTATCTTAAACTAAATCGAAGCTAATTTTTTTTTAATTCCAAATCATATATTAAGAATGATTTTATGTTAAAGACTCCAACCTTTCATACAACCAGAAAAATAATTTAGTTGTCTCAAATAAAAACTTTTATTTTCAAAAATTTCGTGGCGATAATGAAGATTTATTTGGAACTAATAAATCCTCATTTGGTAATAAGGATTTATTAGTACATTTATTTGCTACAAATATATATTTATCTGTTATGAATATAGATTATTCCAAATAAGTAATTAATTTGGTACCATTCCAAATAAATTATTTAGTTATGATAAAGTGAATCTATTTGGAACTAATAATTTATTTTTCTGAGTGTAGGACACATTTAATCTCTCAGCCAAACAGTGAAAACTCGCCTTTTAAATAACACTTCACAAAACGCTGTGCTATCACCATCCAAACAGACTCAAAATTCTATTCAAATACCTTCCACACCTCCCAGACGTCTACCGTGCTTATCCTCTTTTCACCCGAAGATTCACCGGTCCCTAAACGAAGTAGCCCCCTCCCTCTTAAAAATGATAAAGAATCGCTAATTACATTTCACTTTGCCCGATCAAGCGACCAGCTTTTCGTTCAACAAGTGCACTCGCCTTAATAAACCCGAGTGCGGATAAAATCGCGAGCAGAAATTTTGGCCGGGACAAGGCTCGGTGTCGGCGCGCCGATAATGTTTTTGAAAGGGATCCAGCCGGACGATGCGCGGCGGATACAGACGTTCAATCTACGGGGAGCAGCGTGGACTTGGCGGCTGGCCAAGCGGGAAACCGAGCCGTCGCCTGGCAGCGCCCGGCGTCCGTTAAAAATGAAAGCCGAGTGGAAGTTGGAAGCGAAAACGAAGAGCGGCGCATAAAAAATGACGGGCCGAAAAAAGGGCCGGGAAAAAGAAAATGCCGCGCATTGAGCCGCACGTCAGCCAAATTGGGGGCTTTCCGTGCAGATGCAGGCTGCCCTTATATCGGCGGAGATATGCGAATAATACGCGGAGCGACTCGAATAGGCACCGAGCGCGGCTTATCGACCCTGCAACTGACACGCGAGAGGATATAATAATGTCGGCGAAATGTCGGGACGAACGGCAATAAGAGGATCGTTTGCGTCCTGCGCCACCGCCGAGGCCATTGTAATAACTGACATTTTAACTTATTTCCAAACCGAGCGGTGTTTAAGACCGTCATTAATTCCGTGATGTTTATTATGCCGGCTGCGACGACATTGTCTCCGGGCGGCGCCTTCTTCATTTCGAACGACAATTTCGCCGTGCCACGTGAAATATTGTTTCCCCGGGATCACGGATTAATCAGGATGCGGCCTCGAAAACGCGCGGCTGCTTTGATGAACGCAGCGCGCCCTTCGAAATAAATTTCCGTAATGATAATTGAACAGCGAACAAGTCGCCGCGTCGGGGCACCATTCGATTCGATGCATTTGCAAAAATAAGTGAGCGTACGGCGGTACGGAAAATTAGAGGCAGATATTTTTAGCCGAATTTCCTACAATTAAGGAGGTTGCTGAGTAAATTGAAAAATATAGGAAATTGATGAAATTAAAGTCGCGAAAAATATCATATCAAGCATGTAGAGTAATTTGTTTCAGATTTTTTATCGTGTTAGATGCAGAGAAAAAAATGTCAATGTTGGCTACATTTGTATGGAATCTTATGGGATAGGTTATGACAGAAATGATTTACATGGATATTTGTTTTCATGTATATACAAGATTTTCATACGAAACTAATAAAAATTAAAGAATACTTTTTTAAATATTTAAAACAAAAATAATTAATTATCCATCGTATTGCCTGAAAAACAAGCAATTTAAGGTGATTTCGAAAGTCTGCTGTAACGGAGTTAGTGTCTTTAATAATAAAAAAAGAACAAATAATAATTTTATAATTAACCGACCTCAGCGACATTCTATGGTGGTGGGAGAATATATCTAGCTAATAGATTATAATCTATTATTAATGTTTTTTCAAAAAATCGTTTTTTGTGATTTTGTGTCTTCGGTGCACAAACGTTCCGAAAATACCCTTTTCACGATCATAACTTTATGAAAAGTTATGTTTTGTTAACTAGAGGAATGCGCTATGATTGGTTCATTATAAAATTATTCTTTATTTATTATAAAAGGTTCTAACTCCGTTGCAGCAGACTTTCGACTTGGCCTGAACAGACCTCATTTTTTGGATTTGGATTACATGAAATTTGATATATCACCTGATTTAAAGTTGCAATGTCACTCTACGTAATGTAACTAGATGACAATTATCATCACTTTACCTGAAATACATTGAAATTAATTTGTGTTCATGTTGTAAAAATTATCCTAACCTCAAAACCAAACTCATGAATAACTTCACTCAGGTGTTACTGAATATCCTTCTCAAAGTCAAACTTCCCGAATAATTATTTTTACGAATCTTACTCGTTTCAACAAATGTAATGCCGTTTAAGAAATTATTTCCAATCTCGAAAGGTACAGTGGAGAATTTTCAGACAAGATTAAGTTGTCCTTATCAAAGAAAAAAAATAATATATTTGAATTAAAATAATTATTTTAAAGTAACAGGATATGCCATGATTAGGAAACACAATAATAAATGTTTCCGTAACATTAAGGACATTTTAACATTTTTCTTAGTGTCAGATACGGCAAATATTTCCGTGCATTGCGACAAACGTTCCGAAAAGTGTAATTATTTTGCAGAGGTGTATCTGATCGAATAAAACATTGCGAATTCGCCCGGAATTATGCGGAATTGCACATGCAAATCGCGCGCGATTGCCGGTGCGCAATTATGCATGGCACTGCATTTGGTTTGGCGATACTGTATAAAATCGTGCGTTATTATGCGAAGGCGCGGAAAATTCGTCTCAGCGTCCGCTCACCACTGAACGCGCCAATGGCAAAACTGAACTCAAAAAGCAAAAATGACCGGTCACCTGTGTAATTGATGTTCTAACGTAATTTTGTCATACAAAGTTTCGATCGGTCGTAGGAATAGAGAACAGGTGGAATGACGCATGGCTAACGGCCGAATGAATTATGCAAAACAGCGTAAGGGAAAAAGGATTCGCGGTATCGGAGAGGAGTTAATTAACGGCACGTTGGGTTACGTTTATCGCGGCCCGCGATCCGCAAGAAAATTTAATTGCGCGCGCGCTTCGTATTTTCATAACTGATACGCCGGAGTGTTAATATACGCTTAGTCTTGGTACGTCTTGTTACCGCGCGAAACTGGGTTGCCAGCAACTACCAACTCGAGCGCCGTAGCGCGAAAATCCCACGCTTCCGACGCGAGCGTTAAATCACTTTAACATGTACCCGCATTCTTGTTTCTCGCTCATTAACGCCGAATTATAAATTATCCACAAAGAGGCGCTGCGAGCGAAAAAGGATTACGTCCCCGCGCGGCGCCTTGAGGAGCGAAAAATTCACACCCCCGGTTAATTTAGCCTGTAATAACTACTTTTTTGACACCGTGCTTAAGGAGCTCGCGATTGTCGAGATCTGGGGATAACGGGAATAGGCTGTCAGAAATGGTTTTACGTTTCCGAGATTTGCAAGTGGAATGTAAAAAAGGAGATTAATTTATGAAGTCTGGGTTCTGGAATTTCGTTTCTCGCGAATAATTAAGTCAGGAACAATGAATTGTTAGTTTAACAAACGCCATTGTAATTGTGAGAGTTGTAAAATGTGCAATTTTAAGGTTTATGACTGCGGCTTTTTCAGATTAAATTGAACAAATATTTGGTTTGGAATGAAAAATAAGATTTTAGGGTGTAGGGTTTAGATTCAAGTTTTTAATTCCATTTTAAACCGAAGAGCGACTATTAAGTCAATGTTTGATGTAATCTAATATTCTTATACAGTCTTTCGTTTTCATATAATTTATAATGAATATGCTGCTGAAGTAGAAACAAATGTTTTCAACGTGATTTGAATGTTACATCCTATATCAATACTAGAAACTGTAACGAATGTGTGTTGGAATGAATATGTAACGTAATTTTCAATGTAATTCAGTTACCATTTTAGAGTTCTTTTGAGAGTGCCTAATTACACATCGTTATCAGGTGGGTTGAGGGTATTAAACGTGTGCAAAGATTTAGGAACCGTAGGGCTAGGCAATCGCAAATTATACATTATATCAACTGAGCCATCTGTTCATTAGCGATTCGGCAAAACCAGCCCCTACACCGAATTTTTATAAATCCGCAAAAAAGTACCGTTGATGTCACCTTATCAACTACGACAAATTATCGGATTAAAATCTGTATCTAACTATTCTACAAATAAGCCATAACATACTAAAATAAGCATTTCGAAATTGGCTTCCCATATTTGAATTTATTTTGAAGTCATATCTAATCTGAAAACATTATCTACAAACAAAATTGAACTGAAAAAAAGAATGTTTTTCATTTCAAATATTTCTGTTTAAATTTGGAAAATACTTTTTGTTTTTTTTTTTAAATAAAAAATAGATCAATTAATAATGAACACTTTAAAACTTCCCAGCTGTTTAAAATACTTTTGCTGTGTGATACCCATTTTTTCAAAACGTTTTTCTCGACGTTTATAAAGCCGCAAAATTCTTTGGAACATTCCGTGTAATCGCATGTTATAAAGTCGACTATAACCCACTGAATTTGAATTGCAATAAAAATCGCACATAACGATTTGCGAAACGACGCCGGCGATTTCGCAGTCGCGCTTGCCGGAAAAAAGGACCTGCTGTTGCGCCGAGGAATAACAAACATCATTATTTTAAATTCAGCGACACGATAGCCCGGAGAAAGTGGCGTTTTTGCGGAACCTTTTTTCCGGCCGACAAGGAACCGTAGGCACCAACAAAAGCGCGAGCTCAAAACAGGTCCGCAATCAATCGCCTTTTCACTTTTTCACGATGCGAAACTTGCCTCGGTAAAAGAGATTGCTGCAGACGAGGTTTGAAGATCCCCTTTGAGCACCTGTGCTACGAAACTTCAATACACCGTCATTAGTGCACTCGAAATCCCCGAGTAGGCCAAGTGAAATGTTGTTCATGGTCTCTCGAAGTGCCGCGTCTAGCGATTAGTTTTAACAGCCGGGACTCAGACGGGATTATCACAATTTCGGGTCGTTGACCCCTGCGCAAATTTTCCGAAAAACTGTGCAAAATCGCCAATGCTTTCAATATTTAGGTTTACTACTATCAGTATTTTTATTTTTTGGGGTCGTAATTGTTATGCACTAAGAAAAACTGCAGGCGGTTTTCCTAGATTTGCGGTAAATGTTTTCAGAGTATATCGATAGCTCAGACGAATAATCTGCCGACTCACAACCTGCATTGGGTAAGGTGCCGACAAAAAGGTGTACAAAACAAGGTGCTGATTGAAACTTGTACAAAACAAGCCTCCGATTTAACTTGCACATAAGGTGCCGACTCAGCCTCGCAGGCTAATAGAGCCAAAAGAAGTATTGACCTTCATGGGTCAATAAGTTATGATTACCGTGCGAAATCTTTTTGACGTGAGTGATTTTGAGGCTTAAAATTTCGAATTTTGGAAGCTTCACACAAAAACTTCGTAGTTCCACTTTAGGAATCTTTACGCACTGAAGATAACTTTCAAAATTTGGAGTTGTGAAGTTCGAAGTTTCGAAGTTCGAACTTCGAAATCACGAATATTCCAATTTTCTTGCGGGTCAATTATTTTACATTATTGCTCTAGGACAGTAATGCAGGTCAATAATAAAGTTATTATTTCCCTGCCAGTAATGAAAGCATGAAATAAAAATGATTGTTGTGAATAAATCTAGTTGCATTACTGTATGGTGCGATAAAATTTACGAATATTAATATAAATGTTTTTCTGAAATTATAAGTTGACAAGAAATAACCCAGCCTTCCCATTCGCAGCGAATTTCGTTCCTTCTAAAGACCCGAATGCAATTATTCGTGGGAATTTAATCATTCTTCAATCTCATATTTAAATCGGGTTCTAATCGGAACATCATCAAACTATCCCATTTTCCGCGTGAATCCGTGTCTTCCATTTCTGCGTTTCCCCGCCGAGAATCTTTTAATTTCAAACGGCTCTAAACGACGACAAAGTCATTACTCGTACCCTGCTCCCTTTTGTGTACCCAAAAAAGAAAACGCGGTTACGTTTTTGTACGCGTTGTCATGCAGTCGCGCGGCTGACGGAAAAGCAGCCGGATACTCAGCGGAGATTAGAGAACGCAAAGTGCTCCGTAGCACTCGACGACACAAGTGTGGCGCTCGGCTACAAAGCGATTGCAGAAAGCGATGGATGTAAAAGCTCGTGGCAAAAAAAATCGAGCGTCAATGGTTATCAACGAGTCGTCAAAGTCGGGGGCCTATCAAAGGAAACTCGGGCTCGTTGTCATTAGCGCTAATGCCCCAAAATCGTGTATGGAAGCTTACCCGGGCGAAAGCTTTCACGCGTCGGAAAAAGCAGCTTGAGATAATTGATTTTGCGCGACTTTCACGCGAGTAATTGTCTCACCAGGCTATTTTTGCGACGCGAACGACGTAACGCGGCTCTTTTACTCGGAGAGGGCATTCAGCCAGATAATCCGGTTAGGAATTTTGGTAATTACTATGACGCGTTATTGTTATTGCTAAGATTGCGGCGTACGCGAGTAATCGCTCGGGTATAACCTACTTCGGCGTTTTCGGCATTGGGTTTTGATGGCCTTGGATGCTGCGATGCTGCGAAGGTAACCGAGTTTTGAGTTTCAATTTCAGTCGAGCGAACAATGCTGCAGACTCTTAGAAATATTAAGCTCCACCGCGGATTGTCGTAGTTTTGTGGTAGACTCTACGGAGCGTTGTTTTGTCAACATTATATATCAATATTTTGGGCAAACTAGTTTGCGCAACATTAGTTCAAATTTCACCGCGAGATTATGATACGATTATGTATCAGTTTAAAGTAAACTAGAAAAAAATTGGTTTGTGTAAACATTCAGTTTCGGAAGACAATAATCTGGATTTCATTTCATTTAAGCCAGATGCTTTCAAACGCTATCAGATTATTACATTCAATTTTGGCACATTCGTTTTTATTTTGATCAGATGGAAACATATGCTGCTACGTTTCAATATTCGATATTCGTAATTTGTGTCAAATCTAACATTCAAACCGAAAAGTGATATAATTTTACATCTGCAAAAAACTCGCTCCATAAACTTTTTAGACACATATTTTAAACTTTTAATTTTAAATTCAACCTGAAGCAAAGTGTTCTTTAAAATCTTCTTCTCAATTGCAGCAAATATCATAGGATTTGCGCTATTAACGCTACATCCTACAATATAACCTGACCCTTAATCCCACGATTCCAAAGGTCGGACCACCAACCCTGATTTTCTACAGCTTAACATGGCATCATCCATCCGTGTCGCAATTAGGTCATCCTCGTATATCATCATCATCGTCATCCTAATTTTATCCTCCCGAGATCCATCTTGGGAACTACCATCGTCATCAGCGTCAGACTAAAGTTCGTCCCGATATTCCAGCTCGATATTCAATCCTAATCCAGTCTCAATCGGCTAATTGTAAGATACGAGCGGGCGGTATGAAAACCGGCCCGGGATTGCACTGCGGCTATTGATGCGACACAATCGGGGCACATCGGCAACTGGCACGGATTTGTTGATTACCAGGCATTAGTGTAACGATGAATTGAGAGGTGCGTTCGAAGGTTTATTGGCGGATAAATATGTCGGGAGAGACGTGCGCGACAGAGAAGGCATGGTGCTCGTAACGATCTGCGGCGCGACGTTCGCGGCATTAGAATTCCAGCGAATAATTCAGCCGGGCCATGACGTATTGTGATTGCACACACGTATCGCGATCTGCGTCGCTGACGGAGAAAACCCGGAGAAAGGCGCAATTAAGCCAGTCGTCGAAAAGCGTTGCCGGGGAAACACTTTTGTGGAAGCACAACGCTGTTGTCCCGAAGTGACGGCAACGCAACGCCTCCGGTTCATCATAAATTTATGTGGCCTGAATAGTGCGGCTCTTAATTATGATCGGCTGCGTATTAGTCCAGTCGTTTTGGCGACAAGTCACGCGGATATATCGATTCCGAGTCTGTCAATAATGAATCAGTGTCAATCGATATTCGTTTGAGGTGGGCTGACAAAAATTGCGGAGTGGAATTGTTTTTCAGATGTTAAAATGGTTTTGGATTGCAGGATGGTGGGATTCGTGGTTATTTTCAATAATTAGTTTTCATTTCATGTTACAGTTTAGATAGTAACTAAGTGATCCGGCGTAGATAAAGTGATATAGTTACTCCAAATAGGGCCTATGTCAGGACGATTAATTTGGTTGACATAATATCATTAGGGAACTTAACAGTTAGTAGAGAAAACTCATTATTTAACTATATTCATTGAATATTTTTAAATATTGGGCATATGAAGCCCAATTTTTTAAATCTAATTTTATCTAATTAATGCAAAATTAGTATTTCAATACTATTAGAAGTCTAACCAGAACAACGAAATTGTGCCTAATCAGTAACAAAATATTCCAATTAGTCAACTTTAATTCGTCAGAAAGCGTAAAATCGACTAACCCAAGCCTTTCTAGTATCATAGTAAACTTCCACCAAACTCGTAAAAATGTTTATACTAAGGTTCCATACACCAAACAAACAGAAACAACCGATCACGTCAGATCAAGCTGCCATTGCTTCTGACTACCATATGTTCCGCGCCAGGTGTCGACGTGTCAAATTAGCTTGCCACTGCGGTCATTTTTTCGACCACAAATCGCGCGCGTTTAATTGGCGTGAGAACGCCGAATCTGGGGCGATCGGACGCACCTATTCGCAGCGCTACAGCGGATACAACCCGACCGTATGGGGAAGCTTCAACTTCTACAACCAGAACATCGACGAAAAGGTCACCGATACCTCGAATAATCGTTTCAGGGAAACTCGCGTAAAATTGTGTCTCGATTGGTCCAAATAAGGCTCGCGCAATATCTCCCTACGCAAACACAATCAGCCCATATCGAGATCCCAATCACATCAAACGTACTTGTTCGACAAACCTCAACCTCCCCATACCTCTCCCATAAAAAGAATCCTGACAAAATCAGCCTCGAACTTAATAAACCGAAAGAAAGCTCGATTCCGACCACAGTGCTGCCCCTCCCGTGCAAACAATCGCCACTCACTTCGATCTCATTAACTTGTCCGATGGCCGTCAAAACTGGCTCCGCCGTTTTCCGGGCGTATCTTAGTCGTGCTTAATCGAACGTCGAAAATAGATGTATACGCTCGTGTCACGCGGAACGACGGCATTATACGTTTGCGAAATAGCGGCAAAAACGGCCGGCGACGGCACATCGATCTTATTTGACGAGCGATCGGCGGCTTTGGCGGTGGCGAACGAAGCGCAGGCATGCCGTGTGATCATCCGGGCGATCGCGCGATACGCCGCTGATTTCCGATTCCACGAGTCGTCTCGGACGCGAATCTTGGCATGGCGATCGTTTCACGGTATTACGCTCGAATGGGCTTCGTTACACCGCCGCATGGCCAATGTACACACGGCCGTATCTAGTGTACACAAAGACAGCCATTACCCACACCAGGTGGCGCGCGATTACACCAACGGGGCTCGCTCGTTCGAGTTACCGCCAGGAATACCGAGCCACGCTTCGCTGATTATTGCAGACGCAAGTATAAAGATTGTTGTGCCGCGGCGAGCCGATTTCGCAAGCGCCGAAATTGCGAAACGAGTCAAAAGCGAGCTACCCGTGAAAGTTTGCGCGAGTCGAGCGGGATCGGGGCGGTGCTTATGTGGGTCAGCTTTCGGGGATCGAAAACAGTTCGTTACACGCGGCTACTGATCCGTTCGGGTCATTAGACATTCGGTAACAGTGTTTTGTTGAATTTCCGCGGCAGTTGTAATTGAATGGCACCGCTGCAGGGACCAAAACAGATTGCTCCCGGGCGAGATTATCTCGATAGAGTGCTGACCAGAAGTGTAGGAGGAGATGCGGTCGCGGTTGGAAAAGCAGATAATGAGATCGATCGGTGATTGGACTGGCTCGTTAAAAAGCTTGGGAGTATGGTAAAATGGTTGACGACCTCGAGAGGCTTGGGACGGATTCTGCCGAAAAGATAAGAAACTCGAGGGAATAGGGAAGATGTCTAGTCGGGGTTTCAGGGGGTGTATTTTTTGGCGTGATTGTTAAACTTTGGGGGATTGTAATGGTTTGCTTGTCATTCAGATTTGTCAGCATAATTAGGAGATTTTGAATGAACCTGTCCTTGCGTCCAGCATTTTCCGTTACAAATAACAGGGAGAATTGCGGCTGAATTCCTTGTCGGGCAATATACTGCAACAATGTAATGAATGAACTCAATTAAACGCTGTTTAATAGATTGCAAATTCTGTATAAGCCCATTTGCGAACAGTATCTTGCGAGACACCTGGTGTATAGTTCACGATGCGTGCCGAAGCATCACGTATTAATCATGACATGATTGCGAATTTTGCAAAATAGGATACGCACAGGGCAATTATTGCTTTGGTAAACATTGCTAGGTCTGTCACGTCGCAGCGTTCTAGTATTCTTTGTGATACCAAATGAAGTTTATTATCTCGTCACTGTAACATTTGGTTACAAAAATGAGAAACTCCGTGGTTCGCTTTGACAATTATTCCGATGAATATTATCAGATCGTATGAATATTGAAATGCGTATGGCGATATGCCTGCGATTAATTGTTGCAGCGTTGTCTCAACAAATTACTGCGGATTCATTAATCATTTTGCATGCGTGTTAAATTCGTATGTTCCTTATTTTCGTTGCATATTTAAAGTAGCATACAATCTGTATTTGTAATGCATGAGGCCTGTTTTATTTTTATTCTGATGTCGGTGGTTTTATATAAATCGACTGTGTTAAACTTGTCCTTCTCGATAACGAAAGTAAAGTTGAAATTAAACAATTAATCTGTGTAATTATTTGATGATAAAAATCTGTATTTATCATATCAGGTTAAAGTCTAAATACGTACATTTATATTACTTTACTGTTATTTAATCTGAATTGTTATACGAGGAAATTAAATTAGTATTGAATAAATTTAAATAAGTTAATTAAATAAGTAAATATTAAATAATTAAATAATGTTTAATTGTTATTAATTAACCGATAAACCTATGGATATTACGATGAAAGTGTGCATTCTTCAATTAATTAAAAATATAGTTTCATAGATTTTAAACTATTACATTTGACAAAAAAATCTATCGATATATTAAGATGTCAGTATAAGGAATATTCAATGCGAGAAACTATTTTTTATTATATTTAGTCGGTCACTTTTATGTTATAAAATGTATCAAATATATCTAAGTAACAAAACTCATTTTCAGTGCAATTAAATAACAAAACTGTTTAATGAATAAACATTCAACGACCCCTGCGAGTACTTTTGCAAAACGAGAAAGCACCGAGACGTATTAACCCCTTTAACGGGCAATTCCTGCGCAGAAATGAAGACAAAAAGTCTCCGCGAATCTTGTTTGGAGGGAAAATTGCTCGGTAAAATCTTGAAGCACTTAAGCTCAGACGGTACATGCGCTATTCAAGATGGCTGACCTTTCTAACCAACGACCTTAAATTAATTTACATAGTTAGTGCTCGGATGTGTCCGACATATTGAATGGAATCCACGCCGGGAGAACGGGGCATTTTCTTCCAGAGGCAAACTTTCCAATCGCGCCGCAAGTTTCGAACTCCTTCCTCCCCGCATAAAATGGATTATCCGTAATGATAATTTGCGAAATTTAAAACCCCGATCTCGGCGCGAAGACAGTCGTAATTGTCGCGCGCAACTCCCTTGGTTATTTCTCGTGCATTCGACCGTGCAGGTGACCTTGATCTTTCGACCACATCAGTAATTAACCACCTGGTCTATTTTTAAAAATAAATCTGAGAGATAACACGCGGAAGAAGATAAGAAATGAAGTTAATTATTCACCGACCTGGATGCCGAAGAGTGCGATATGTGTACGTCAAGTTCTAACGCGCACTCCGGGTTTGAATAATGAACGCGATCGATTTTTCGTTTGATCGAGTTAAATATTAAGAACCTGAGTTATACTTGACATCAATATAACTCATGAATTTTTCGTCCAAAACGGTGGATCTAAAAAAGTCGCGCACGTTTCGCAAAAATTGCGTCGTTTCGAACAGATAACCTCTTTTTGACCTTCTCCTAACCCCCTTTTCCCGTTTAACGACTCGCCGGGACGAAACATTTTTTAATAGCTCGCGAGGGTATTTGAAAAGTTGGCGCGGTAATGTTTTCCGATCGCAAACTTGGAGTATTGTAAAAGTTTCGTCAATTCGCGGAGACGTTACCAAAATTATATTTAATAGTCGAGCGAACGCAGTACCGCAATACGAACGCCAACTTTCGCGATACTTCGACGAGCGGTGGTCCGATCGGCGACATCGGCACAATGATAATTGCAATGCTTTATTTAAATTGTTACATTGTCATTACGGTTTTGTATAATTACCGCGAAATCGTTGAAATAGTTTCGGAGTTTGCGCGGTGTTTCGGCGAAGCCATTGAAACGGCTTACCAGAGATTTATCAATGTTATAAAGTCGAAACATTGCACGAACTCGTGCGCGGTAATGCCCGTGGCAAAGTATTCGCGAAAATTATTTTGAGCGCGCTGTCCGGCCGCGAACTTTGTCTTGCCCTAATCGCCCGCATACCCGCTTCCCGTGACCGAAAGAAAACCGAAACCGCGTTTCATGTTTGTAGAGAACTCCGCATTTTTCCGCATGCCGGGCATATTTCCGAGCGTAATATTATCTTAGGATCCGTAACACTCGAATTTACGGCCGCGCTAAACAGAACGCGGCCGCGCTTCGAGCGAAAAGCAAAGGCACGCGAAACCTAATCAGATAGCCGGGACCGTTCGATGCTGTTATCTTTTCTTTTTATGCCAAAATGCAGTATTCTTAGGAGCTCTTGTCACATGAACAGAGCGTGTTTACGGTTATTCACTGGGAGCAAAATTTTTACTGCCCTTAAAGGCAACCTGCGGGTCGAAGTGGATGTCTCCATCTGAAACAGTTTTCGAAGATTTCGCAAAAGCACTAGACGGCTTTGTAGCATTCTGTTGTTGGACTGAACACAACCTTTTCGCCGAGCGAGTTTCGGGGTGTAAGATTGGCCGAAACGGTACAATTGAGTGCAATAATTTTTCGTGCACTCTGAGCGTGAAACCGCGAGTCGGGAAAGAGGCGAGCCGCGATTTCAACGAACCCCTGGAACAGCGGCAATAAAGTAGGCGACGTCGTTTCTCTTCAATTTCTCGGATCGTCGGGTGACGCCAGTTTGCTAGGATAATACCGCGTCTACGTGGCACAATTGACATAGGGTTCCGAGCAGTCAAGTAATCCGAAGTAAGATCTTGGTAGTAGTACCGTTACATGTAACATTGGAAACCAACTTGCGTCCTTCCGTGACGAATTTCCTGGATTCCCAACAGCTTCTGAACGAACGCCGTATAAGCGAACGTGGCGCGTCTATATATCTGCTGGGAAAACAAGAAACTTGGAAGCTCGACGGTCGGATACCCGGAGCTGCTCAGGATCGAAACACCAAACTGCGCAAGTGGAAAGTTGTGGCCGCGCCGCGAACGCGGCGTACGCGAAAACTCGATAATTTGTATTTATACATTCGGCTCGGGGCCTAACCCCGGGTGTAAATAGCCGCGCAATTTTTGCGATACGCAAGACCAGCGGGGGATACCGCGTCAAAGGTATCCGATTCGGCACGTTTGTTGACTGATATCGCCGGGTGGATACCGATACGGATTCGGAAGTTTTGGATTTCCGCTGACTAGCTCGCGGCTTTTTCCTGGGGCGGCTTTTAGCGGCTCAAATTTGAATGGCAAATATAGTGTTGCGACAAAATGGGGTGTCTGTAATTAAAAATGATCAATTGTCGGTACAGCGTCGAAGGAAGCAGCGAAATAAGTTTGCCAGCTGTGGAAGGATTTTTTTTTTCATTTTTTTTGAATAAGTAGTTTCTTGGTTGAACGAAACGTAATTCGGAAAAAAATTTGTTGCTGGGAAGTAATTTTCATTCATTTGAATTATTTTTCTTGTTTTGCTGTACGTCTTAAGGCGAGTTACTGCAGATCCAATTGTGTGAGTGAATGTTAGATCAGAAGGAGGTTTCGTTGGTGCATGTTTTACGATGTATGGTCTTAACTGGTAACGTTAAAGTAGTGCAAGTTGGGTCTTAACAAACACCTTTACTTTGAGTAATGTAATTTAATTATTTTAAAATTTCTTAGGTAGTATTTTTCAAGGAGTTTGATCGGTGTGATATATTTTTAAATCGATGTAATATCTTGAAAGATTGTAAACAAACTTTGCAAAGTTTTTAGAAACCTTTTCAAAGAAATTACAACGTTTAAGATCCATCTATTCTTCATATAACGTACGCAAGAGAAGAAAGTTTTGGCAGAAATCAATATAGCGGTACTCGCAAACGCAATCTTGGACCAGGAAAGTTGCAGTGTTCGCGCAAGATTGAACATAAATACAAAACGGTCAGACCGATTTGATAAAAGTGCCTATCCATGTATAAAAAACATGACAAAAATTACATGAAATCACGGTACTTATGCTGCTGCATTATTGCGACTTTAAGGCAAGAGTAATTCTTTGAGATTTAATTCAAAATGTATTATTTGCTAATGTAAACAGCACAACATGAAAGCATATAAACGAAAATGCGATACAGTATAAGTTTATTTGAGAAATTGTAAGTAAAATTCTTCCAAAGCCGGTATCTGTTATCAAACAAAAATAAAAACTTTTAATTCATTGTCTTTTTTCCCTCATTTTTTTTGCAACGTAATACCATCGTTTTCTGGAGATTATTACAAAATAAAAATGATATACAAACCGAACGATATAAGCGGATTAAAATTTATCTGTGGACTTTTTGCACAAAAGATCAACTCCATTCGATTTCATTCTAATATTGAACTGAACATCTGATATTAATATCTGTCATCCACGAATTAAATCATTATCCTCACTACCATAATTCAAAACGTGCTATCTGAATTTCTGCAGACCAAATTCATCACATTTAATGCAATTCATAAAATCTCACTCCCAATGAATTATAATTAAAAAAAACGAATATCTATGTCGATTCGCCGCGAAATATTGGTTTTAGCATCGAAAGTTGCCTTAACATATACAATACATATTATTTGACGCGAAATACGGCACCGAACTTTACTGCCAATGACTTTTTCGTTTCGGGATTAGTTATTCCGAGCTCGAATTGAAACGCCTGGATTTATTGTTTTGCTTCGCTTCGAATCCAGCGCGGCCTTAATATACATTTGGAATTTTGTTATTCTCGCGCGCCCGGCAAAACGTCCGATTCAATATCTGTCTTATAAATATTCAGATTCGGACGCCAATTATGCTTAACAATGAAATACGCGCGCGGATGTGACTTCGGAGTATCGGGGGCTCGTACTCACGGCTGTCGGGCGCAAAAAACAAGCCTCGCAAATGCACTTGGGTAACTTACCTGAAACAGAGAAAGAGCGAACAGATTAGTATCGGTAAAAGCGCCGTCGCGTTGATATAAATTGTAAAGTTTGTATTAATTAAAACGAGGCAGGGTGCTTTGTGTCGGGCACCATGAATATTCGCGGTAATAGAGTACCGCGAGTGCTCGCTGACGGTTCTGCATTCAGTGTTGCGAGACAAAAACGCCCGGACGAAAGTAAAATCCTTTTAATGAACTTAATGAAGATCGAATTTTTAATGACGGCGCTCTGCTTAAAAAGGAACAAGCCAACTATAATGATAGCGACGACCACGGTCAGAGAACTCGTGAGAGTGCTTTGAGACACGACTGCCGAGTATAATCGAATGCGGTCGCAAAATGAGCACGACGATTTTTCGCCGAATTTCAGCCCGAGTAATTATCAGCCGCCGATGCGGAATACATTTTTTGATTCGTTGCATTCTGCATTTTCATACAACTTTCTACTCGAACACCTTAAGCGCGTTGTCAGCACACTCAAAAAAACCCGGTTATCCAGAATTCTTATTATATCGCAGGGTTAACGGAATTTATTTTTCGATAAAAAAGATCCTTTTCTCGCAAATGGTTTTGTATGCCATTTGTTCACGGGATCGCGCCGTAAACCATGCTCAAACTTCTAAAATACAAATGAACTTTTGCAGATAGTACGACCCGAGAGTTAACAACAACCATTCTCGAGAAGAAAAATTACCTTAACCCAAGTTCGCATTTTCAGGAGAAACACTTTTCCAGTAGATGATAACCTTATCCGGAATCTTATGCACGGTTTTGTACCGCGCGTATAATTTTTCCACATAGGACGATTTAAATGAAAGACGCAGGCAAACGATTATAAAGCGCTGCGCACACGCCGATCGAATTATAATTCAATATAAAACGTCGAAGTTGGAATCGCTTCGGTGGAGAGGATAATGCATTCTCAGTGTCAAACGAAAAACTCGGCTGGAATATGCAGCAGGCTGGAAATAAGTCTGGTGGAATGCAATAAATGATACGATATTCCGAACGACGGTTATAGAGACGATGAGGCCTTGGAACAATGCGAGAGAAGCGGGCAACAACAAAGGACGCGACTGTCGTCTAGGCCGGGCCGTTCGGGCTCACTTGAATTATGCCGTGTATGCAAAGTGCGAGCTATCTTGGCAACTGATAAGGGAGACACGCGACCCGCGCATATCTCGCTGGGTATAAGCAGCGACACTTTGCCGCTGCTGCCTTTAAGTGATACGAACGGCGCGCATTTGCATAATACCAGGCAGCGTCATCTACTCCAACTTACTCGCATCGACGCGAGAAACGAAAGAATCCGCACAATGCCTGCGACGATTTTCATCGGAAACCAAATCGATGGGGGCGCTTCCGCACGATCATCCAATGGCATCGCAGTGACAAAAAGTTAATAGATATTTAACTGTACTAGTGGATCATTTTTATGCTCTAGGAAAATGGTTTCAGAAAGACCTTATAGGCATAAAATTACCATTACTTTCTGTGCATCATATGATTCTCGGTAAAAAGAGATATGAACACATTTTCTGATGGTCTCCAATCCAACTAATTTAACTTAAAGTTTCTCAGATTTAAAATCTAGTTCTCCTAAGCGACATTTTTTCCACTACTTTAAACACTAGAGGTTCTAATGATTTGATTTTCGAACATTTTCTGCCGATTTTGATGTCGAAAGATTTAATTCGAGTTATTAGTTGCTTGTAACAGAATTACTGTCTAGTATGGAAATGTTTCGACATGCTTTGTATCCGTGCATTTGCTTTTGCGCCGGATGGCCGCAAAAAGGGACGGAAGACTTGTCCAACGAAAGGGTGATCGCAAAGCCGAAGCAAGGTCGGGACATTTTTCATACACCGCTGCGAGCGATTGTTAGCCTCGCTTTCGCAGTTTCCACGTACGTCATTTGCCGGGCGCATTACAACGACATCCGGCACGCACCGTGTTCCGGCTCAACCTCGCCGAGGATCCGCGATTCACAATCGGATCGTACAAGCGTGACTGATTTCGCCAGGCAAGGTAGCGCATTGTGTTGTGAAATTCCGAATTAACGAGTCATAAATATTTGCGAGTGAATGACGAAATGAAGTGCTTGTCTTGTTGGTTGCTGGTTAATGTTGATTATAGGCTTGACGCGAAGAATATGGCGCGTTTGAAGGTTGCAACTTGAAACGGTATTTGGTCGGTAGCCAGACGGACCAGACGTCTATTGTTAGCAGGTAGCGTTTGTTCCCTGTCGTATCGTTCGTGTTTCAAAGTTTTGGAGGCAAAAAATTTGGAAATGAAATATTATCGAGCAGTCGGGAATAAAACTGTTTCGTTGATCTCTGTCGAATTTGTTATTTGATGCCAGATGAAAGGAACGAAAAAAGGTGATAGACGTAAGTTTTAATGGGGTAAAAACGACGGTTTTTCTTCGTCGTTGATACTTGTAATTACGAAAAATGTGTCTGTGTGATGGATAGTTCTATGATTCGTGTAAGTGATCGGAGCATAACCATGTTTTTGCGACGCATAATATGTTTATCTGCGGCGCTATGATTATGTATATAAGTGGAAAACTCGATCTTGATGTAACGTGGAAAACTCGATCTTGATGTAACGTGAATTGCGAAATTCCTGCATGTTAAAATGTTTTAATAGCATCGAATAACAACATTCGTTAAACTTGAACTTTACGTTATTAAATCTTAGTGCATCTCATGCAGAACAGTTATGCATCATATTAATATGTTCTGTTATAATTGAAAATAAATACGTTTTCCATATGAAATTTTGTGATGAGCCACTTGACTCGCAAATATTTGCTCGTGTATAGAACATTTTCTGATGTTCTATCCCGCACGGAAAAAATACACTCGCAAAATATATGTAAAAATATGTACATATACATTTTCGGCAAAAAGTTATATATTTTCTATATATTCATAAAATATAAATGAATAAATATATACATAAATATATAAATATATGTCAAATAATTTTTACAACTATTTAATATATATTTTCAAGAAATATACGCGTTAAACTATATAAAAATATATTTTTGCAAATATATTTAGTGCACTGTAAAAACGGGTGTCTTATTTTAAAACACTTTTGTCCCATTTTCAAAACTTTTTCAGGTGTTTTAAATTTTAACCTATCTTTTTATAACGGAAAACACTCCTAACGTTTTAAAAATTGAAACGGAAGTGTTTTAAAATAAGACATGTCTTTTTGCAGTGATGCGATACGCTTGCGCTACTCGTGTGATATCATCTCGATATCACAGCGACATTTGTGGGTGCATGGGAAGGCCTTGTATAAGCAAAAAATTATTAAATATTTTTTTGATCAACTGGCCATAGCGCGATTTTGTATTCGTGGGTGACAAGGCGTTATGAAATGCCGTGAATAGTACCGTTTTCGCCACAGTGAAAACGCCTAATAACGGCTTTTCTACAATTTAATATCATATAAGTTGGAATTATGTTTCACTTTATTAAAAAAGTGAGAAAATCACGCTATGGTTGGCAATGAATGTCCAAGATCATAAATTATGCGTGTGATCACGCGTGTGACTTAGCGTTAAAGTTATGATATACCTCGCCCATTTACGAATTCGGGTTTTTTTTAAATTTGTACAATTAATTATGAAATATTAAATAAAATTTGGTTTATTCTTCAGGAATTATATTTGAAAATTTAAGAAAGTTTCATTCGACCCTTTCGGAAATAATTTTGCAACCCACCAAAAAAACGGACAAAAATGATTACCTCGATAAAACAAGCGAAACTGAGAGAATACTGGGCTGAGTTAAAGGACGGCGAAAATTATGAGACCTTTTCATTTAAATGCTGTAGTTTGATGGGAAGCCAAATATCTTATTTAAAAAGTAAGATTTGTTTTGAGCGATGTTATTGATATTTATATTATCTTAAAAAACTCTGCAAGGTTTTTTTTTAGACGCCTTAAGGGGTTACGGGCAGTCACGGCCGTGATTTTTAGGTGTTTTTTAGGATTTATTTTCTCGATAAGTATAAGTCGTAGGAAGAAAGCAATTAGGACGTTGGAAAGGTCTATTCTTCTAGTTTATTACCAAATTTTTTTTATTGGTAATAGCGCTTTCGGGAAGCGGGGTTGCGGTGGACATCCCCCCGGCCGTATTGCTTATCTGAAACCGAAAATAAACATCGAGCCCT
>JABFPB010000302.1:0-44025 GCA_022817645.1 Ceratoteleas bidentatus
ACCTTGCCTACGCACTGTCATTCGGGAGGTAGTGGGTTCATTTCCCACTGCCGGTCACTCTGTCCAAGGTTTTCGTGATTCCCTTGGACGTTAAGGTAAATGCCGGAGTGTACCCAATCAACCACACGTTTCAGAATGTATAAATATTTCGTTCAGATTTCAATCCTTAAGTGCCGGTTGTAATGTGTTTCTTGAGTGTCATGGTTTTATTCTTTGAAGTTATTCAGAGATTCAAGCCTTGAGGCCTCAACTTTTCACTCCCCAATTTTTCTTTCCGTGTACAATGATGCGAAATAAAATATAGAATCATCTTAATAACAGTGCAAAATATAAAGAAGAAAGCAAGTTAAACAACAGAATTTACTACATTTGCGTCAATCTTAAATACATTTCTTTTCAAGAAAGAAATAACTTGAACAATAAAGTGTATTCAAATTCAGACTTGCCATTAAATTTGATGAGAAATCGCTGGCAGTTACTATAACGCCACTCTTTGTACTGTTTTAACACCATCTCGTCGTTATTGGAATTTATGATTTCGCGGAAATTGTATAGAATATTCGGCACCTCCGACGGCATTTTTGCGAAAAATAATTATTTTGTTCTGTTTATGTTGCTCTGACGTAAACTTCACACACCTGAAGAACCGCCAGAATTGACAGTACAGTATAACACTCGATTAGTAGTTAGTTGCCAACATTATAAAGTAAATATCTTACTAGCAAAGCAAAACACTAGCCATCTGTTAAAAATGCGGCAAATTCAAAAATGAATAACGAGTGTAATTGAATTTACAAATTAAGGACAATCAATTCATTATAGAGAATAAGATTTGAAAAAATCTATATAAAATTATAATGTGATTATTTCTATTTCACTGATTTTTATCGTTTAGTTCTCAACACGGAAAAAACATTCGTGTGACTGTTACCCTTTTGTGTGCGACTATTACACTTTACAGAAGAGTAACCGTTACCCTTTGGAGAAAGAGTAACCGTTACCCGATTGAGGGTAACCGTTACTCTCAAAAGTACAACAGTTACCCGTTAGCATGCAACTGTTACCCGTTAGCGTGCAACTGTTACCCTCTATGCGGGTAACGGTTACTCTTTAGTCTAAGTGTAATAGTTACCCCTCTCAAAGTGCAACAGTCACACGAATGTTTTTTCTGTGAAGAAATTAATTATAGAACAGTGAAGGTTTTAAATTTCATAAAAAGTACCGAAAATTTTGTTCACGGAAATTGAAATGAATGATATCTCATTAATTACAAAAGGCTTTTTATTGACGTGTAATGGTGTTTCACAAAAAGTGTATTACAAGTGTTTGAATGATTAAATCTATATTATCTTAAAGATAAATGATATACATTTTGTTCTTACGATTTCTTAAATATTATATTAACAGAATGCTGTACATTTTTTGATAAAAAACAAAGTTTTGCAATCCTTCCATTGCTTTATTTCCTTTTGATACAGAATATATATATATATTTTTACAAGATTTATCGTACTTAATTGTACTCATTTCAATAGAAGGACGATCACTTGTGCTTCGATTACACGTGACGCTTTGGAGCCCCTGTAGTCGATAGAGCCTTTTTCAAAGGTGAAACTGAATTGCGACCTGTCGAGTACATCGACCCCTTCGTCGAAGGCAGAGTTCCACCGACGAGAATCTCCAATGTTGGCGTACAAAATTCAGTCTTCATGTTCTACATCCCCAATAACGAAAACAATTGAAAAAGTGTTTTCTGAACGAACCAATCTGCGACCAAAACCCCATTCAGTTTCCCGAAACCTCTCTCTCTCAATGTCTTCACCAATTTTTAATCGCTCAATAAATAACCACCCAATCCTCCCCCCTAATCATCCAAAGTAATAATCTCCACGCTGTCCGTCTTCTTCGATGTAGGCGCGTCTTTCGGTCGCGGAACTTCGTAGATCTCAGCGCCACCTATCTTATCCGGTGCGCGCGCCGTAGTAGCAGACAAGTTCTTCGGATTATGGTCCTTCTGTATGATCTCCAGGTGTGGGTGCCGCTGCAGCTGCGCCAGTGGGTCGACCGCTCGCGGTTTCGCCACCGTTCGATACGGCGGGGGTTTCGGTGGCGCCGTCTTCAGTGGCGCCACCTGCGGCGCGGGCTTCGGCACAGCCGGTTGTATCACCGACACGCGGCTCACAGAGATACCCGACTTGACTAGATCCGAGAGCTCGAACATGCCTGATGACTGGTAGCTGCTGGGAACCTGCGGCTTGACGATCTTCTTGGGTTTCGCCGGCAGCGCCATCTGCGACAGCCTCTGCGGTGGCTGCTTGCTGTGGAGCAGCTTGTACTGCAACGATGAGGGCGCCGCGGGGCTTTTCTGAACACTCACGGACGGTGTCGCGTGAATGTCCGTAAGGTTCTTCGCCACGCGGATCTGCGGTTTGGCTGGCAGCGCCGCCGGCTTCAGCAGCGACATCTGCGTGGGTTTGGGCTTGCCGGAGAAGATGCCATCCTTGAGCTTGTAGGGCGACGAGGTCACGGGGGTGATGGAGATGTCCGGACGATCCTTAGTCGTGGACGCTGCGACCGCCGTGGCGTCGCTACTCTCGCGGTGCGCCGGTGGCGGCGCCACCGTCGAAAGGTTCATCATCTGCGGGAGCGACATGCCCCCCAGGTTCCCGAGGTTAGCGAGGTTGGGCATAGGGGGGGTATGGGCGGGTCGAATGTTGGCGCCAGAAGTCGCGGCAGTCGCGCTCATGTTAGAAGCGGCGGCGGTGCTGAGACTGGCCATCTGGGTGAGTGTGTTCTGGTACTGCCGGAGCAGCTCCTGGTGGAGGCCAGGTTTGAGGTAGTTCATGGACGCGAGGACTGAGGGGTTGTTCAGGCCGGAGAGCATGGTCGCGACCATGTTCGGCTCGAGCAGCTGGCTTAGGTATGGGTTTAGGAGGGGATTGCTCATCGCCGACGAGTTGGCGAGGTAACTAGCGTAGCTGCTCTTAGAGCTCAACTGGTTAGCCAGGGCTTCGGAGTAGCTCACGGGGTACTTCTTCACGTTAGGAGGGCGACCCCGGGGCCGACCTCCGGCGGAGGATTTCGAGTAGGACCGACGACCTGGGGGTACGTTCTGCATGGGGATGCTCGACGACGTGTAAGTAGATGGCGCTGGAACTGTCACCTAAATAAAGGGGGGTTATGAGTAACTTTTGTTCAGCCACTGGTTTGATACAGAATATTGGAGGTACGAATCTATTTACCGGATTGGGTGTTGAGGTGGTTACAGAAGAGGTAGTGCTGGTTACAGTGTTGGTGCTGGAATTTGCGATCTTGTTGGCGATGTGCTGTTGGTGACAGTATTTTGTCACTACTTCCAGGACGTTGCCCTCCACTTGCTGAAATGGGAAACGTGGAATTTTTAAAATTATTATTTATTGTGCGTAACATAAAAAGCGAAAAAAAACACGAAAATTAGCAAAAAACTTCGAAGAAGATTACAATCCCAGTATGTGACTTGAAAGAATGAAAAAAAGTTCTCCGTGCGTATATACCAATCGATTCGTCTCATCGAGATACGTATTCTGGCAAAATCTGTTTTCCCATTCCAATGGAAAATTTCCCAGTGCTCAGTTTCACAAAGTATCTCAGTTTCACAAAATTTCTCTTTAGCGCTTTTTCCATAAAATATTTTCAAATACTAATTACACCTTTTTCTCTGAACAATTCTTTTGAAGGTTAGAAAGTGTGAAATTAAATCTATCTTTTTCTAACAGCTTGCAGTTACTGGATTAGGACAACCACCTTGACTCCCTTGTAGGTCTTATATGCCTCGATCATCAAGGCTCGGAACGACTGGATCATCGAATCCTTGCCTTGGTAGTTCTTCTGCACCTGCTGATAGATATGGTATATGTCCAGCAAAACCAAGGTTCTGGAGTCTGTCATTGCCAGCGTGCTGCTCGGCTGTTCAGTCGATTTCGGGGGTCCCATCGACTTAATTCGATCACGCAAAGACTGACTGCACACAGTCAAAGCATTGCTAGCCAGCTGCTCCCTCTCGGAGTCTCGAAGGTACTTTCTGAAAGGCAATGCAAATTGCTTAGACGTCGAAAATATTGGATAATAAGTGGTTTTCAGAATAAAATATACTTTGTTGGCTCTGGCACTTTGTAGAGCTGGATGGAAAGCTTCATCAGCATCTTGCTGTCTCCGATCTCCTTGAGTACTTGCGTAAGTAAAGTCACACACCTTGACATGTGACACTGGAATCCACCAGATCTGTCTATGTCGCAGCAGGGGATCTTCCAGATACCCTAAGCAAAGAACATAACAATGTATACGTCAAGAAACGTTACTTCCAGAAAATGTGTGGAAAGTAAAGTGCATTACATTGAAGAAGTTCGAACTCTTCATGTCGGCGAATAAACCCTGGAACGACTTTCCCGGATAAAACTGGCAGTTGTACGTTCCTTGCAGCAAGTGTTTGCACTTGTTGATGTTCTTATATGATTTATCGTAGAAGAAAAAGTGCGCCATTCGGTAGAATGATTTGTAATGTTCTGGGAATCTTAAGATGCATTGTTCCAGACCAGCCAGACATTTCGATATGATGACGTTGACTTCTTCCTCGGACAGACACTCTTCTGCAAAGAAAATGTTGTTTTGATCGATTTTTTCAAATTTTTTTGATCGATTTTTTCCATATTCCGTTACCTTCTACTTCAGTAGCCGAATCCTTTTTCTTCTTCTCGCCATCACTTTCTCCAGATTCAGTTTCGCTCTCAGAAGAAGAGTCGCTATCCGAACTGTCGTCACTGCTGCTGCTATCGTCACTACTGCTTGAACTGGAATTATTGGTCTCTGTAGTGCTGGTTGTGTGCGTTGTAGTACTTTCTTGAGAACCTCTTCTGCAAAGAGTCGCACCCTTTTTCGCAGCTCCAGATAGAGTTTTCCTTTTATCCTCGATCTTCTCAGGGACTTCCTTATCCTGAAACAAAAACTGTTTTCAACTCTGCTACCAGCTATCCCCGATTAAAATATCCACAAGGGTGTTCCCTAAGGAAGTTTGCTGACCAAAAAGTTGCCTGAAAATGTTAATTGAGAAAGTTTCCAGGAACTTCCACACGGTACTTTCTTATGGATATTTTAATTGGAGATGTTAAAAGCAATTTCCCTCCTTAATTCCTAGTAACCTACAGCAGCAGCAGCGGTGTTCTGTAACCACTTTCCCACAGTCTTCCTCGACTCGTCCTCCTCAGTCATCCTCTCACTCTCCTGGCTCCTAGGCTCTTCCTTCATAAACGCCTCGATCATGCCCTCCACATTCTCCGCCTTCGGCAACTCCACGGAATCTCCAGGACCCTTCCCAGTAGTCACCAGGATCTTCGCCTTCTTGTTTACGTTGCTCTTAACTTCATCGCCTTCGTCGCTCGATATGATCATGATCTCCTCTGGCTGCCTCTTGTCCACTATGTCGCAGACCTTGGTGATGAGATCATCGATCATTGCGACGACATCCTGCATCATCTCCAAGTGCGAAACCTTGATCCGCTTCGCCGGCACCGGCTCACCTTCCTCCTCCAGCGGCCTCTTCCTCTCCTTCGGCGTAGTGCCTTCTACCTTCTTCACATCCTCTTCCACGCCATCTGTCCTCTTCTGAATAATCATCTTGGCCTCTGGCGCCACCTTCCGCTCCTTCGCGAAACCCTTGTCACCTTGACCCGATTGATTATGCGAGATTAGTTTGGATTCATATACCATGAAGGAACTCTTTTCACAGGCATTTAGGTGGCTCTTGAACAGCTGACCCAGAGACCTCTTAATCTTCCGGTCATGCTGCTCGAGGTACTTGAGGATACTCGCGTGTATCCGGTAGTGGACCTCAAGAGCCTCGATGGACAGCTTCTGGGGACACTTGTGGTTTATTCTAGCGGGATACTCAGCGTGATTATCGTTGAGATATTTGCTAGCCAGGGAGTAGTGCTTCAGGAAGACCGGCGGATCTTCGCTCTTTTTCTCGGCAATCTTCGCGAGCATGTAGTGGAACAGCCATTCGTCGTCGGCCTTCTCGTCGTTCTGACAGGAGATGGCGATCTTGATGGCTGAGGAGAAGCAGCGTTCCGCAGTGTTCAGCATCTCTTCCTTTCGTTCTTCGAGAAGGTTGAACCTGAAAATGATTGATGCAATAACAACATATTCCCTTGGAGAATTTTCAAAAATTCTCCAAGCTGTAAATAGGCTTTCTCTAAAAGAGAAAACATATTTAAACTTATTTGAAACCAGTAAATAGTTTTTCTCTAAAAGAGAAAACCTATTTACTAACCTAGGTTTTAGAGAAAACCTATTTACAAACATCACAAATCAAAGTCTTAAACAATTGTTCCACGATACCTTTCCATGTTCATCGACTCGGTATCCTGTTTCAATAACCGTGAGCAGAATGAATGACAGATGTAGGCGTAGTTACCAAACTCTGTCCAGTACAAAAGGTTCGAGGACGACAACTCGATTGCCTGTTCATAGCACCGTTTTGCGATCCTCGCCTTGGTCAGGAACTGGTCCTCATTGATATCCTGACGACAAGTTTTGAGCCAATCCTCGGTCTGAGCTGCAGTAGCCATAGCTAGAGCCGCCCAGGAAAACTCCTCCCAGGCTGAAGGTCTCGAGCACAAGTCCAGCGTGTAATATTTGATAGCCCTGACCCAGGTTCCATTTTTGAAGTTATAGTCCCCAAGCAAGTAGTAAATCGACGCGATATCCTTCGGCAGCGCCAGCTTCACCGAGGGAGGCTCGTCCTTGTTCCCCAAAAGGAACGCATTGAAATCCTCCAACACACTGGTTGGATCGCTCGCATTTGGAATCAGCTTAATAATCCTCTTCAGCAAAGCCTCAATATCCTGCGTAATAACAGCTGAGCCGAAAATTTTCGGCAGCTGTTCCGGTTGGTAGAACTCGAACAGCAGTTGCGCCATCTCCCAGTCGAGCTCAATCCTACTCGCATTGTGGTCCTCCACCACTTGCTTCTTGGGTTTCTTCAGGTGCTCGTAGAGGCAGTAGAAGATCTGCTCCACGTGCTTCGAGATTTTATCCTTAATCGCGTTAAGGGGTGGATACTTGAGGTGGGGCACTATGTTGTGCACAGTAAACAGCAAAAGTCTGCCGTCTTCAGCTGTGCAGCTTTCTCTTCTTCCGCAGAATTCGTGGCCGATGAAGAGTACCATCAACGACGCCGGGATGTCCTCGTCTTCGTCCTCCGACTCGGACTCGCTCTTCTTGCTCTTAGCCGTGGCGTTCTGTGTCTTCTTCGCGCGCTCCTTGTCTTCCTCGTAGACCAGGATGTGGTGCAGGAGTATCCAGGGAAGCACCGTCTCGATAGTCGTCTCGTTGTTGCCCATCTCCGAGACGTCCGTCTGGTGGGCGACAATGTGGATAAGGTTCTGCACCAGGCGCCGGTAGCAGTGCTTGGTGAGATAGCTGACCACAAAGTTGCTAACCTCCTGCGTGCAGTCGTTGAGCTTGTCCAGGCAGTAGAGGGTGCTGGCGATCCACTTCTTCTTCTCCTCGTCGCTCGCGCCAACGTTGAAGGCGTTGATGTAGTTGTGCCAGGATTCATCCAGACAGGCCTCCGCCCAAGTATAACATTCCTCGTACCAGCGCAGCTTCCACAGACTCTTAAGCAGAACGCTGAGCTGCTCCGAGCGCTCCATCACGTTCTTAGTGGTGATGTACCGGTTTGCCTGTTTCCCATACTTGAAGGTCTCCTGGAGGATGCCGGCGAGGGCCTCGTAGTTGTTGTCGTTTTTCAGCTTCTCGATTTCGCCGAGCTTTTGGCCCCGTTTGATGGACAGCAGCATCTTCTCGACGACCTTCGTGGTGATGATGTTGTTGTGTTTGCAATTCACCAGCTTCACGGTAACATCATTGGTGTCGGACGTGACCTTCTGCATGTAGTACAGGAGGAGATCAAGCGAGTCCAGGGTGATGTCCACGTCGCCCTGGCAGAGAAACAGGTGGGCCTTCAGCCAGAGCATTCGGTGCAGGAAGTTTCCGGTGTTGTTGTTCTTCAGATCCTCCCGGCAGCTCGCAAAGATGACGTAGCCCAACTCCTCCGAAGGAAGACCTACGCCTAGCTTCACCATGGAAGGGGAGGGCACCTTTCCTGGTCGATTTTTCAGCCAGTTGTCCAGGAACAGCTCGCAAAAGAGCAGAGTCATCTCTGCGTCATGTTCGAGGATCGAATCTTCCGGGTCTTCGTCCAGGGAGTTGTGTGGTATGTGTTCCCGAGTGAAGCGGTAGGTTTTGAGGTAAACTTCTGGTAGTTCTTCAGGGAATTCGCTAAACCACTTGGTCGCTAGGAATTCTGTATATTTCGCTATTATTACCATCAAATTGCTCTTGCCGCTGTGTCTGTTAATGAACTCCTCTACGTCCAACCTCTCATCATCAGTTCCAAAGTACTTAATAGAACTGCTACAAGGGGAAGTAGGTTTCGAACTGCTAGAACTCTGCGTACCGTCCGTCGTCGTTTCCTTAGTTGTTAACAGCTGGTAGAGGTCCATCGTGTCCATTGAATCGTCCAGACTTTTAAACGGCTCTTCCGTAGATTTCGTTGCAGACCAGGTGTCGCTTGGGAAGAGCCTCCTTAGAGCATCATCCAGCTGGACATCCGAATCCTTCCTATTACTCTTTACCCTTGAGGATCTTCGAGTGTTGGAGTTGCACCAGGACCACTGTTGGAGGATAGAGAGGGATGTCCTGCGCTTCTTCTTCACCTTCTGCGCCTCATTGCTCTCGGGTTTGTCTCCTGCTTTGTCCTCCTTGGGTTTGTCTTCGGGCTTATCTTCAGGTTTATCAGGCGGTTTGTCGTTGGGCTTCACCACATCAGATTCCGGTCCCTTTTTCTTCTCAGGCTTATCATCCAATGAAAGAGGGTCTACCTCGGTCTCCATTTCATCGTCATCTGAAAGTGTAACTTCAAGTTGAAAAACGTCTTCCCAAGTTAAGAAAGCTACAAGAGTACCCAAGTAGAACTTTGGTACCCCTACAAAATAGCAGAAACCCTAATCCTCTACCACAAACTACTCTCTACCTATAATCTGAATATCATCCGAGCTCGACTTCTTATCCTCCTCTACATCGATCTCCATAATCTCAGGCTTCCCATTGACAATCACGCTCTCCTCGACAGTGTCATAGTTGGACTCGTACACTTCCTCCGGGCTCACCACCACCTCGCTCACGTCCATCTCCTTCTCCTCCACCAAACTATCGTCCTGCTTCACCATAGCCATCGTCACGTGACTCACAAAGTTGAGCCCCTTCTCCGACATGAACTCGTGCATGTCCACGAGACTCTTCCCCAACTCCAACCAGCTGCACTTAGCCACCGGCTTGTTCAGGCTCAAATCCGGAAGAGGCTTCAGCTCGAACTCTGGTCTGCAGTACTCTGCCCATCCATCCGCAACCTTGGTAGCCTCTGCCAGCAGCTTCTCCCCCAGCTCCTGGTCGTACTCACTGTCCAGAGCTGGGTCCTCTTCCCAGGCTTCGTTGTAGAACTTGTAGCAGTCTAACAGGCAGGGCATCTTCTTGTAGATGTTGTCCCTGAACGCTAAACCCTTGACATAGCTGGGGTCCCGTTTCAGGGCTATGGAGATGTGCATCAGGCAGCTCATATAATTGGGGATGGCGTACAGAGTGGTGATGAGATTGTCCAGGCAGGGCCAGTGATTGGGGACGCACTGGAGGCCCTGCTTGAATGCCTGGCAGGCCAAGTCGAGCTTGAAGGAGTCGAGGGCGAGGTTGCCGATGCGGTACCAGACCATGACGTCGGTGCCGTCGAGGTTCGCGGCCTCGTAGTAGTTGTCAATCGCGTGGTCCAGCTGGCCGGAGCGCGCGTAGATGGCGCCGATGTTGCGGAAGCACGAGTACTTGAGGGAGAGCATGGGCCGGGAGCGCCCGTCAGGCACTTCGGGTTTCTCCACGCCGTCGAGTAACTCGGACTCGAGCAGCTCGGAGAAGATGTGCAGCGCCTCATCCTGCCGGTCTTCGGTGAGCAGCTGCAGGGCACGGTTGTACTCGGACAAGGCTATTTGTTCCTGGTCAAGGGCAGGGGGGAATGAGTGACCTTTATTTAATGTTTGTGGGTAGTTTACATTATTTGTTTATTTAATTACGAAACTTGTAATTACGATTTGTTTTTTTACTTTAACTTTTACTTTTGGCTTATGCAGCTTTCAAGGCTCACCTATCAAATCCATCAATATTACACGATTATAGAGACATTGCTGAATTGACAAAAATTTCAACTTTAAAATCTAATCATGACTATGCTGATGCTTGTTTTATGTTTAAAATCAAAAACAACTTATGTACTAGTAATAAATTGAGAGAACTATTTATACCAAATAATAATGTTTATAATCTATGACATAATCAACTGTATGATATTCCTGCATATAGAATCAATTATTGTTATTTTTCGTCTATTGCTAGATTGTCTAGGGTGGGAAACAGCTTTATCAGTTCTCCCCTGTTTCGATTATCTTTGAATACATTTAAAATGCTTGCAAAACAGATGATACAATACTTGTATACACTTTTTGTATTACCTACACAAATAATTATGTAACGGGCAATTATGCCTGTATGATTTCAAATAAATAAATTTAACAAAATAAAATCAACTAATAACTATGTACATAAGGGTGGCTTTAAAAATGTGTCATTTGTTTTACAAACACTCGGAAAAAAATTCTATGTGATGAAAAAAAGATCTTGAAAATTCATTTGAGCTTCAGATTTTTTAAATCCGAAATGAAAGATCCAATATGGTGGACCAAAAAGTTAAAACTTGTTCATTTTTCTTCAAAGACAACATGTTGTCTTTGAAGATGTTTTTGAGGTGTCTAAACTTAAAGAATATGAGTTAGGATTTTAGAAATTAAAAATGGCAAATCCAATATTGTGGACCAAAAAGTTGAAATTGTTCGTTTTTCTTTAAAATCTGTATTTATATGTTTTTGGAGTTTTTGGATATACTATTTTGAATTGTTTCAATCCTAACTCTTCTAAATTTCAAGTACAACACACAATGTTTACATTTTCAAAATGGTTTTATCCAAATAGAAAGATGTCCATAGTACAATACCGTATGAAAAAATCTCATATAAGTTCTCATATGCAAAACTGACATTCTCATATGAGAACCCTTATACAATTTTTTCTTAGGACAACAATAATAATTTTTTACCCAACAATAAATTAATGATTCTAAATATTTAGACCTGAACATCAATTATAAACAAAACTCCAACATCAACTCCCAAAAAAAGCCTTTCCCAAAACCCTTTTTTTTAATTTACAAAATTTTGAAAGAACTTATAATTTTTTTTTAATTATCCACTGAAATTGTTTTAAATTGTTTCCCAGGATTCAGCTCACTAACATTTTCCCCAAAACTCTTGTCTCCAAAAATTCAACAATGACAACAATAACAACAAAAGTAAACAGTGGCTGCGCGCTGTCAATCTGTTAGCGTTTGAGGTTAACCAGCGTGCGGGGCGTCACAGGCCGGACTTACCTGCGCTTCTTTCGTGACCGTCGTGACATCGTCGTTATCGTTGTCCACCGACGCCGCGTTCAGCGCCGAAATCTTTATCATGTTGTCGGCGTTCGTAAAAAAAAATGATAAACGCTGCTCGCGGCCAAACGTTCACCGACGTCGCATTGTCCCGGTGTTTTTCACGTGCGCCATTTGCCGTGACGTCACGCAGGGACTTGACATTCGGCTTTTAACCCCGGGACAATTCGCGAAAAAAATGTCGAATCCCAAAAACCATCGTCAGATAAAAAAAATGAAAAATTCCAACAATTCTCGCGATATTAAACAATGCAAATCCCATCAACTTTATTTACCCATAAACAAATTATATCGGAAAACTTATTGTAAACAATTGTAATCGCGATTTTCGGAATGACACGATTTTGAATTCGAGGATTCGCGCGCCTTTTGCGATGACGTCACTATGTCGTATGGCGCGATTTTTTGAATTTGTATATCTGCCCAACACTGAAAATCTCGTTTTTGGGAGAAATACAAAATTCTGATCTTTGGAATTTGGATAAGTAGTTTATTTTAAGAACCTTTTCTTGTCTGAGAAATCTGTTGGTCATCTGAAAACGAGATGAAACGAAATTGTCCGCGCTATCTCGCGGCGAGTGAACTTTTGACTCCATTATCGGTCGCGCAATTAAGTGCAAAGTAAAACAAACATCAACAATCGCAATGGAACTGACGCGATGGCTGTTGTGCGTCTAGCATCGTAGGAGAAAACTTCCCCGATTGTGAAAAGGATTTTAACTCGATTGGTCCAATCGAGATGTTTATTGTATGGGGTGAGGTTTGCGAATTTCGTTATAACAATTCTTGGTTTTTCATTTGTGAGTTTGACTGTAGAAGAAAGTAAAGAATTCATTTTTCAACATCGAATGTCATATTCAAGAAATTGATAATTTTATTAAAAATTCCATAACAAGTTGATTGATAATTATTTTGCATTGACAAAAGTTTTATTGATTCAGAAAGCCTCATTGGTTTGTAATTTTTCAGATTGGTTGACAAGTGACAAATATGCGTTAAAGGAGGATCACAAAATAACGTCGGTTTTTCTGGATCATTCAATGAAACCTCTACGATTGCCGGATGACAGTAATTATTACAATTACTGGTTACACAATGGTTAGAATATTTCAAAGTGAAATAATCATTAATAGTAATTTTTGTATTGTATTATTTTATTTTCATTTTAGTTGTCAAAGGACATTATTGGGCTGCTTCTTTCATCGTCCCAGCCGGTTCAGTATTTGTTCTCGCTCTTCTCGTACTTCTTATGGTAAAAAAAACTCGATAACGTATTTTTTGATTATTTCGTTACGACATTTTTTTGATACCATTAACATATTATTTAATGCCAATTGGTATAATCTAATATAACAATTAAAAATGTCTTAAAATATGTTTTCTTTATAAATTTTGACTTTCCAATAATGAATTTCTTGATAACTAGATCGTAAAAATCAATTGAAATGGTGGCAAAAACCTACACTATTATTTTTTTCAAAGCCTTTATTTTAACTATTTGTTTGAAAGTCCTTAAATCATAATTTATACGTTTGTCTATCAAAATTTTTTATTATGAATTTTGATGAATTTTAATGTATAAACAAATTGCAGGTTCTCTTCAAAAGATGTCCTCTGCTAGTCACAACGATTGTCGCAGTAATCCTCATAATCATAGTGATTTTCACAGTCTTAGTAACCGTTGGCAGTGTGCCAGTTTACGAATAAACGCCGAAAGTCGCAATTCAGTTATTTATTATTCTACGCAATGTAAACAATAAGGTATCAAATGTTATCAAAAAATACTTTGAGTCTCAACCAACAAAAAAGTAAAACGATAATGCACGTAATTCACTTTTTACACTCGTCACTGAATTAAATAAAATCGTTAAAATATCATCTTTCCCTGATCTCGCTTTGTAGAAAATAAGCTAGTGACTCTTCATCTTCAGTTTGATCATGTTTTCCGAGACGTGTTCAACCGTTTCTATGTAGTTCTCCATACTGTCGTGTAGCTTCACAAAGTACTGTAAATAATCACATTTTTATTTGATTAGTTAGTGATACTATTAATCTCATGTAAATAAATGTATTTGTTAAATAAATTTGTTCGATGTAAATAAATTTTTTTTTCGTAGAGAACGAATATCGATTACTTTACCTCTGAATAAATTCGGTCGTTTTTACTGGCATATTCTAGTTCTAGCAAAAGTCGTTCAATGGTGTTGATAGGGAGCCAAGCAGGAGGTCCTGTGGAGAGGAGAGGAGCTTTTAAGTTGAAGTTCTCCATGCCTTTGCCCAACAGAGCCATGATGTACTCTTCTGCCAAATCGGTCGCTTCAGCTATTCTTCCGACATTTAAAAGTAGTCGCAGGAGTTCAGCAGCATTTCGCTTCTGAAATTTCAAATAATTAAGCAAGATTAACATGATTTTAATCATGTGATTTAAGCCTCTGACTTAAGTGTCAGTGATGTAAATTTTAAGCCCGTGATTTAAGTCTTTAGTCATTGACTTAAGTTAGCGATTTAATTCAGTGACTTACATCATGGTTTAATTTGTATGATTTTAATCAATAATTTTAGTCATCAACAAATTATTTTCAACAAATAGTAAAAAATAATTACCTTGTAAGAAGTTAGTAACCACTGTGGGAAGAAAGCTCCATGATCGACGAGCTTTTTGGAAACAGCATTGTGTAAATCTGTACTCTGATCTTTTTCGTGCTGCAGAGTCAATCTTTCCAGCAGAGTCCAGGCAATCGTCGCGACATTCGTTGCTGAAGAGTTTATGCCTAGAACATTAATTGCCAATTAAACATCTAATTACAAATTCTAGATTCAGCTTATTGTATGCTCTATTTCCAAATTGTTAATCTGAAGAAATCTATCTGCATAGAAAAAACTAACCAGACACATCGTTCAAAACTAGCCAATCCCAAGCCTGAGAATCTTCGTGGTGACTCAGTCTCACGCATTGCGAGGCCAAATGTTCCAGAACAACTTTCTTTGGAATATTGAATTTGTCGCACAATTCCAGGCCGTCTGTGTACATATTGACATTCGACATCATCGAAATCAGCTCTGAGGGACCTGAAATTGAGGAATAGTAAATAATAAATAATGATGTATATCGATATATATATAGGTTATCGAAGTATGCGGATATATATGGATTATCGCTGTTAAGTGATTTTAGTTATTTGTATTGTATGTTCCCTTAAAATAAAAATGTATTATATGAACGCACCGGCTTGGGCAACAATGTGCAGTTCCGAATTCCTCTTAGACAGCTTCAGTTTCGCCTGAACTATCGCGTACTCCTTCCTTATGTCCTCCAATTCCAATACCTCCACCTGTTTCTTGACTTTGTAGTGCAGAACTTCCTTTCCATCCAGCGCGCGCTTAACCTTGGGATCCCTTTCGTCGGGGTAGCTCTCCACCATTGTGGGCCTCACGATCCAACGATACTTTTCGTTGACGAGAGACAAGACATTGATACAGTGCATTAGGGACTGTGACTGTTTCGTTATTATCGGAACTGAGTGACTCTCCTGACTGTATCGCATGGCTTGTTCATATTTAGAAGAAGCAGCTGCAAACAATAATACTTAATTAGAAACAACTCAAAATTGTTATAAATATTTATTATTATAACATTGGCATTATTTCAAATTTCTTTTCTGTTAGTAAATAGTTATTTGTTAGGGAACACAATTTGTATTATTACCCTTCCTCCAATTTTCTTTGTCAACATGGAAACTGTACAAAAAGTCGTAGTAATGGTTGTCGAGGATGTCGACACTTCTGGCACGAGCCTCCACTATGCGCACGAGGTCCTCAAACAGATCGGTGTGCGGGAAGGACACCAAATCAGTGAACCTCTTTTTCTCGAAAAGCGTGACTATCAGTTGTCTTAAGCAGTCAATCCTCCTCTCGCCGTCGGGATTCAGGTGCAGATATTTGTAAGCCTTGCTGTGGTGCCCCAGGTGCAGGTGTTGAGCAAAAACTATGGAGTAGAGGGTGGGCAGATTGGTGTCGTCCTTATCGCTCTTGTCGATTGCTGTTTCCGCGACTTCGATTATGCATTCTGAGGCGTTGTGTTGTTCTAGCAGCTCTATCACCTGTGGGACAATTATTTATTTATTTATTTATTTAATTAATACAAGCATTTATTTAATCCCATTCATTTACTTGAGCTTTTTTTTATTTAATCCTTATTTATTTCTGTTTGTTGGGGATTTAAGAATAAAATGAAAAAGATGTAACCTTTAGGTAATAATAAACCAGTGCGCCGTTTTCAGATTGGACATCGTTATCTAGACAGACGTTGGCCAAAAAGCGATCGCTGAAGATCCCCTTGGCTGCCTTCAGAAAGTAGTCCATCGCTTTTTGGGATTCTCCCATTTCCAGCAGAGCAACCGCCAGGATGAACTGTCTGGAGGAACGATTCCATTCGCACCAGGAACCTCCCAGGAGTCGCACGTACTCTTGAACTAGGAGGAATTGGCAGCTGGACAAGAGCCACTCGGGGAAGGTGAAGTTCTGGGACAAGGGCCATCTGAAAATGTATGTTCATCAATTAAAAATAATAATTTGATTTTGCAACGAAAAAATCACAATTTTCTTAACAATCTTCATCAAATTAGACGAAATCAAATAATTTAGACACTGTAAAGATTAATAAAATATATACATAAGCTGAATGACAAGCATCACGTGTTTCAGCATCCCACAGTGCCATTGTTCCAGATTGGTTGAGTCGAAATTAGATTGGGCCATTAATTTGTGAACATGTTTCGATCCAGCCGTCTGAATAAACAGCTCAATTAAAGAAAGCGACCTCTGCTGTCGCTGACCATAGTTTGCGCGAGTTTCTGATAGTTTCAGTAGTGAGAGCCGTTGGCTGCTGTTTTCCCTGCAAACACAATAAAAGTCAATATTTAACAGCTAATTTGGGAACTTTTCAGAATCAACTCAGAATATTTGGTTTCATCAGGGTGCTTTTTTATCTCATCAAAATAAACTTACAACAAAGCCTGCGTAGGGGCACACGAGGCATTGCTGTCGCAAATCCACATAATGGTGAAATATGCCTGCGTAAGGATCACTGTTCTCGGCAGCCAAAGAGACTTGACATGCGCGAGGTTCTGCGAGTCGAAATCCAGAGTTCCACTGGCCAGTATCTGCTGCATCAGAATCAGTAAATTTCGGCAGATGGTGAATCGCAAAATGGCGACTTGCGCAACGCTCTCGGCAATCGCCGAGATCCCCAGCTGACTGCTGAACAAGTGGCTCACATTGACAAACGATCTGGAGGCATTGTGCTCGATTTCCATGTCTGATTTTTCCTGGCTGGGTTGACTCAGACCATCGGCGAGAAGTCTCATGAGCATCGCGATGGCACTAGAGATGTTTTTAATGTTGCTTACTTTTTGGAGAAGAAGCTGCTGGAATTCATTATCCCAAATCTGAAAACATTTTCGCTTCGTTTAATTTAAAAATAATTTAATTATTTAATTTAACTATTTAAGAAATTAATTAACTAATTAATTTAATCAGAAGAATGAAACTGAATTAAAATTAATTAAATAAAATAATGCCAACCGCATCGCCAGTCTCTAAAAACATCCTGGACATAAGTTCTTCGATTACAACTTCCGGGTTGTTGAGTCGGTAAAATTCCTTCTCGATCGTGGCCTTAGCTTCCTCCGGCAATTGTTCCTCCAACATCACTACCACAGACATCAGCTTCACCACATCCTCGCAAATACCCTCATCCTCATTAAGAATTGGCACGTCCTGGAATCTCCAGATCGGACACCTGTCGTTCGCCAGCATGAGATGCTCGAGAGGTTGCATTGGTCTCAATAACGAGAATGTCGCCTTCTTCAGTAGTGCCACTCCACTAACTTCCGGGAGAAGTAGCAATCCCACTGGTTTTGAACCATTTGCATGATACTGGACCACACAGGAGTAGAATTTTGACCAGCAGCGGTTTGCGACTTCCAAATAGTCATCGACTATCATTTCGTAGTCCATCACCTTTATGAACATATATTTATTTATTTATTTATTTATTTATTTATTAAATATACAAGCAGCAGTTAAAAACTGTCAAGTCCCGAATCTCGTACAAAATTTGTGTATAACAATGTATAGATTTGTGTGTGAACATTACATATAAGTTTTATCTTTGCGAAAAATACTGATCATATAAATTTTTGAAGCGAGATGTAGTGGGGTTTAGCAATAAATCCATAAAATTTCGACGTTTTTCCAATGCGCGTCTCAACTTCCTTGGCGAAAAAAATTGTTCTCCATTCACCTCAGCCTGGATTTCCGCCTCGACTGCCGCGCAAACCTTCTCTTTGAGAACTGCAGGCGAAAGACTCATATTAGCAATAACGTTCATTCTCCGGTATATGCTAAGAGCCCGGGTGATGTCCGAAAGTGAGAATTGGCCAGGATGAAATATATAATTGATGTAAGCCTGACGCGGATCGGTGCCAGCATCACTCGTGATATAGTCCTTGTCAGGTGGTTGCTCCAAAACGACGCTCTCCCAATGAGGTTTGAAGTTCACCTCATCCAAATCGAGTTGCGCATGAGTGATGGCAACATTCGTCATATCAGCGGTTCGCCACACTGCCCAGAGTCGCTGATTTGTGAAGGAAAAGTCTACTAGATGTTGCTGAAAAAATGTTAACCATAAATATTTCATTTAAAATTTATTTAAGGTAAATTCTATATATATATATATATTTTTTTTTTTCAATTTTTCAATCTTGACTTACATCCTGAACGCATAACGAGCATAGCTTCTCGAACTTGATATTCCCCTGATCTTGAACTGGTTTCAAAATGTTGAATTCGCAGTCCGATCCAAATTTCATATAAGTCGCTAGAAATAGCTGGTTGTTGTGCAACCCCACGGTTTTTCGGAGAATATGTCCCTGTGCGCATTGGGAAGCCATGCGACGATCCACCGCGACGTCGGAAACCGCAATGCACTGTGCCTTGTTACATGACCACATGCGTACATTGCCTTCCCGACACAGGGCGAATAAATAGGTGTCGCTGCCGCAGCTATGGATCGTCAGAGCCATTGGCACATGTGCCTCGGTGTTGCGCCCTCTGAAGGCGGTGGCGATGCCACTTAGGAACCGAGGCACGAACGAGTCCTGCTTCAGTTCCGTCGAATGAACGACGTTGGTCAGCGGATCCAGGCATAAGAGGAGGATGCTTCCGGAACTGTAAGCAAGGGCAAATAGCGCTTCTTCCTGCGGGAGAACCAGCCATGATGCTGCTGCATGGGGAACTGGCGAATCTGCATTTTTATTTATATTTATCAATATCTTATAATTATATTTCATTGCCTGTTAAATAAATAAATATTATTGAAGAATATGCAACTAATTAACTTATCGCATTTTACAGTCGTTGCAATTTGCAACATTTATAAAATCATCTATTACAATCAGATGATTTTATAAAGGCTGATATACCACCGGTTACAGGGGAAAACTTGTTTACGTTAAAAGTTAAGTTAATTATTTCAGTTAAACTACATCCCAACTCTTTTTCTTAAATTCTTCAATTTTCGTTAATAATTTATATACGGAAAGATTTAGTTTGACAATTTTTTATTTCTTCAATTAATTCATCTTTATGTAATTTAAATTTACAATATAATGTACCATTTGTTTTTAAATTATAATGAGTTTTTAACAATTTCTTTATTCTTATGATAACAGGTTTTTTCGCGTCAATAAGAAATTCTTCTAAATTTGTATGTACTCAGTTTACTGCAGTTATTACAATTTACTCATTATTTCTCATAGGGATTGTCCATTTATTCTCCAATTTTTTTCTGTAAGTTCGGTAGTTATCTTACTTGTACTTCCTGCATTTGGTATAACGTGAAAAATATGTGGATCCTTTGCAGTTTGAGAAGAAGCTTCACTGAAGATTGATTGCACACTAAGATCCGGATGTGATGCCAACATATATTCCTGAAATAAATCATTATTAATTTTTTCCAGTAATAGTTAATTATTACAATCAATTTTTTATTGAACATACCTGTCTGTGGATTTTATCAGGATGTGAGAAAGTAAGTTTATATATACTGTACACAGTTACAACAAGAATAATGACAGAATCTGATGTCTCATGAATTGATATTCCATCTAAAATTGGTGTATCGACAAATTTGTATCTGATTCTGCAGTTTGTCAAATTTACGTCGAGGCTTTGCTCAACCAATTCCAGGACATCGTGGGAAATTCTCCAGTAAATAAATCTGTTTCGAGTAAAATGTTTTGAACTGTCTTTAAAAGCGTAACCACCAGCTCTCTCTGGCACTTTAATATCTTGCAAAGTGCTCTGACTTCCACCTAAAAAATAATTTTTTTCTATTAATCTGTCTAAAATCTTTGACAAATAAGTTATAATTAATAAAATAAAATAAAATACAATACAAGTTATTTAAACATAACACTTGTTCCCTAAATAATACTATGATATATTAGTTGATAACTAATAAGAAAAGTACATTAATCATTTGTATACATATTTGATTCATGTATTATTATTATGTTTTTAATCAATTTAAATGTTTAGAGAATTGTTGAAATAGGGTTATGTTATCACGTGATTGTTTACAAAACAATAACTACACTTCATACACAGAAACAATCAGTCCAAAATAATAGCAAAGTTTTCGAAACTCAAAAAAACTCAGATGCATTTCACATCCGATGTTTCCCATTGAAATATTTTAATTTAAAAAACCGCTCACGCACCGGTATTCAAAGTAATTTCCTTCCATTTTTCTGGCAGCGTTTGGTCCGGAGTGACTTCTCGGTATCCAAACGGAAACTCCTTCATGTTCACTATTCCGTGCAATTAATCCACCAAACGCAACAAACTGCACTCAAAATAATTTCTTTTCAACAAAACACAGCGTTTATGGGACTAAACCGAACCGATTTTGACAATAACGCGCAAACTCCATGGCGGGCTAACGTAAATCCAACGACACTATCCGCTAGGCGGCGCTCGCATCGACCATTTGAAAAACTTCAATAAAACACCCACCCTCTTTCCTGAACAACTTTTCTCATCTCAAATCCTAAAAAAACATCTTGCAGAATTTATTTTTCCAAATCTACAATTCGCAATTTCGAATTGTGAATTTCGAATCATCTTTTTGAATTTCCCGCGCTTTCGCGCGAGTGCACCCGCACATGCGCAGTCCATCTCCGTCGACTGTCAACAATGCTTGAAATCCTGGAAAACACGTAGTGCGTTTTCGAGAGCCTGAATTCGCGAAATTAGGCCCGAAATGGAAGTCGCCGAGTTTGTTCCCGACGACGATCTGCCACTCGACCTAACCTCCAAAGCGATTCCGAGATGACTCCCGTTTCCCGCTGAAAAAAATTAAGATGAACAAATCCACGAAAACAGCCTTCTACCTGGCCCTGAACGTCGTCTTCTCGATCCTGATCGTGCTCCTGAACAAGTGGCTCTACGTGCAGGTCGGTTTCCCGAACATAACCTTGTCGTTCGTCCACTTCCTGGTGACGTACATCGGGCTGCTGGTATGCGAGAAACTCAACGTTTTCAGCGTAAAACACGTGCCCCTCCGGGGGATGCTGCTCATCGCCGCGACCTTCTGCGGTTTCGTCGTGCTGACGAATTTGAGCCTGGGGCACAACACAGTTGGAACGTACCAAGTTGCAAAGATGCTCACAACACCTTGCGTGATTGTCATGCAAATGTTGTTTTATGGAAAACAATTTCCAAATTTGGTCAAACTGACTCTGGTGCCGATCATCTGCGGAGTGGTCATCAACTTTTACTATGATATCAAATTCAATGTCATTGGTACTATATATGCGGGTCTTGGAGTCCTGGTGACTTCACTATATCAAATTGTAAGGGAACTAGTTTAATTTCTATGAAAAAAAAAGACATTTGATTTAGTACAAATTTAAGGCAGAAAGTCAGAAATGTAAATTCAAAGTTGATAAACTTTTTTTCAAAATGCGATTGAATACTGTAGAAAGTTGAGAAATTAAATATATATTAAATATAAAAAGTTTATTTATTAATAATACAAAATTTGGAATGATAAAATGCAATCAATCAATGTATTTGATTAATTGCATTTGATTTTTTATGTATTCACTTAACTCACTTATTTGCAGCTAGTAAATCAAAAGCAAAAAGAATTCCAAATGGACCCAATGCAACTGTTATATTATCAGGCACCTTTATCAGGCTTGATGCTGATTTTTGTAATTCCAATCTTGGAGCCAGTATCTTTCACCTTAACACACAATTGGTCATCTTTAGATGTAGTAAGTTAACGAAGTAATGAGAATTAGATAAAAATAGATGAAAAATATTTATAAAAAAATTCAAAATTCAAAGTAGTTAATTCAACTTTTCATTTCAGTTTATGGTTCTTTGCTCCAGCTTAATCGCCTTTTTCGTAAATCTGACATCTTACTGGATTATTGGATTCACTTCCCCACTGACGTATCCTTCATAAAATGAAAATGAAAATTTAATAAATGAATGTAAAAAAGTGACTTTCCTTACATATTGTTAGGTACAACATGGTTGGGCATTCCAAATTCTGCATACTACTTATAGGGGGTGCAATGGTATTCCAGGAATCATTGGCTATGAATCAAGCCATAGGAATCACACTTACTATGATTGGAATTATTTTATATGCTCATGTCAAGGTATTTAAGAAACTACATTGAATTATGATTCCGTATAATAATTTTCTTATAATCATAAAATAAAGCTACTCAATCTTCCAGATGAAAATTTGCCAACAAAGAGCAGTTCCTTTTACAGTCGAGAGGAAATAGTAAATAAGAAATTATTATACTGCATTGTACATATTTGTAAATGTTTAATGCTAAATAAACAATATTTTATGCAGATCAGTATTATTTAGTATTACTTTTATTTAAGAAAGTAATGTAATAAAAAACACCCCACTCTTGTTTCTTCTAATAAACGTTAAAATAAAAAAAATTGTTTTTGAAAGCAAAAAGGTCAAAGTCACACCTAGGGCTTGGCAACGGCGAAATGCGAAATGCGAAAAGGCGAAAGACATAAACGTAATTGATTTCTTCAAGTTATTGTATTTAGTTAGTAACCCCTTTCCCAGGTGCATCGGACCTACTAACGTAAGTTCGATGTGTCCTTATATAGTTAGTGCATCCGAAATACACAGCTTGCGAGAAACTCACGAGCGCCTCGAAGCCATCTATAGTCAGCAAATAATTTACTGTAATCGTTAATGCGCATGTTTGATCCGCGCGTTTCATTCGCGTAGATTGGTATTACCTCCAGTTCACTTTCATTGGTTTGTACACATGTGCACCATTCAAACAGTTTTAATTCCCAGGAAATGTAAAAGGTATAAGAACTGAAATGAAAAAGACTACATCGATATAATACTAAACCCTTTAACGAATGTACTTGTTGTGCTGAATATATTTTTCAAATTATCATTTAAACTCTACTTATGTGAATTGGTTTCAGGAAATTGAATAATGTGGAGTGTTGCCAATTTAATAAGCACATCGTTCGTCAGTAGTGTACCAGAAATGAATTATCTCAGAAGGATAAACTGAAGTTATTTCAGAAAATAACTGAAGAACGACATCTCAATGTATATGAAGAAATACATTTGAAATCTGGGGTAATATATTGTGGTCATCTAAAAACTTAAAACCATTCAGAGATTTATTTTACATTTATTTGACACTCTTCTCTGAAACAAAAGTAGGATGAACTAAAACAATTACAACTTCCCGAATCTGAAAATTGAATCTCTATTTCATCTTGAGATTCTGAATCATCTCAACTCCTCTCATTCCACTCCATTATCTCGAACATAACCTCCCGAAGCGTGACGCTGCCGCAGTCAAAACAAACAATGGCTCATGGCTGAAGAGTCTGCGAAAGCCCCGCAGCTATGTTCACAAAGAAGCTCTGCATGAAAGTGAGGATACCTACACTGATCGTAGCTCTGCTTCTCATAACTCTATCCCTCTTCTCTCTATTATTACTTCGGCAAGAAAACCACGCCGAAAGAGGCGCCATAACACACAAATCCCGGTATCGATTGGTGGTTCTTATTCTGAGTGGACAGGATAATTTGAGGGAAAGGTACGCCATCAGGAAGACTTGGCTCTCCGAGAAAAACTCCCAGGTTCGCCATCTGTTCGTCATAGGAACCGGGAACCTCGAGCCAGACCAGCTTATCACATTAAAGTCCGAAGAGACCAAGTACGGCGACCTGCTGCTTCTGCCAAAGATCAGAGACTCATATAATGCTCTTACCAAGAAGGTTCTGCATTCCTTTGTTCATGTCACGGAGAACTATAACTTCGACTACCTGATGAAATGCGACGACGACACTTTCGTGGTTCTTTACGAGATCCTCCAGGAGTTAGCAGACTGGGATCTGACTCCTGGAAGTAGGGATTTGTACTGGGGATTCTTCAATGGTAAAGCCACAGTCAAGAAGAATGGTCCTTGGAGGGAACCAGACTGGATCTTCTGTGACTATTATCTGCCATACGCTTTGGGAGGAGGATACGTTTTGTCGAGGAATCTGGTGGAGTTCATCGCGAGGAACAAGGATTACTTGAAGTAATTTGGATAGTTTATCTAATTCTTCTCTAATTAAAAGAAATTTTCCCTCGCCTGGAAATTTGTCTTCATCAAGAATCGATTATAATTATGAAGAAATTTAAATAAGTTCAATGAAATTGAAATTACATAAAAAATTTTATTTAAGAAGAAAACTTAAAATAGACTCAAATACTTTGAATAACAGCTTGAATAATTTATAAATGAAGATTTAGTCACATTTTTTAATTAAAATTCCATTAAATTTACATTTAAACAAATTTGTTTCAGAATGTACAACTCCGAAGACGTCTCCGTGGGACTCTGGCTAGCTCCCCTGGCAAACGTGGAACGTAAACACGATGTACGTTTCGACACCGAGTACCGATCCCGCGGTTGCTCAAACCAGTACATAGTCACCCACAAACGTAGCGTGGACGACATGAAAAATCTTTACGAAAACTACCAAAATACCGGCAATCTCTGTGCCAAAGAATTCAGCAACCGCATGAGCTACCAGTACAACTGGACTGTTCCTCCTAGTCAATGTTGCAATCGACAGCCCAATTTGCCATGATCCGCACAGTCAAGAATCACAAGTCCTTATATCACTACAGTGCAAAGAGAAACTGTAACCGCCCATTTCATTTAGAACAAGTCTAGAGATTCGATGGCATTTTCGATTCTCGAAAGTGTCGCTTTCAATAATAGACAATAATCGGTACCGAATTTCGCTATGAAATACTGCGCCTTTTGCTCAGCTTTTCTTTTCATCATATGATATACACCGACAGAGGGATGAAATAAATATTTTGTACAAAACCAGCAATTGTTTTTTTCTTACGTCCAACGTAGACCGTTTATTCAGTTATCGACAGTAGAATCCATCGAAAAAGATGCGGATTCTACTGCAAAAAATAATGTACATGATGTGTACCTGATCAGATAAAATATCTTTGCGTATAAAAACTTATCCTCGCAATAACTTATAAAGCTAAAATACAGTTAGCAATTAATCGGTTATTTGGAAACAAATCCATTTATCACAAACGTTTTTGAGGAAAAGTGTCTCCGAAGTAAACGATCGGTTCATCTATGTACAGACATTTTGATTAGGCGATCAAAAACCGGCGACAAAAGTTGTTCAAAAGTTGTAATAAAAGAATTACAAATACAGCGGAAGGACGCTGTGGAAATTCGAACATCGGTCGAAATTCCGGTTCTTGAGATGATCGGCGCGAGCCTTTGAACCATTCAACTACAGTAACCAGTCGCTTATTTACAATAGATAATAACGACATGAGTTCTACGGTTATTTGCAATACGACTCTATTGCATTTTCTAGAGTTTGCAACTTGGACAATGGGAGTCGTTGGACACTTTCCATTTGGTCCAGTCTTCAAAGTCCGCGATCCATTGATAATTGATTAATCAAATTCATGTATGGCCGCGGAAGCTCCAGCGTTTGCTTATTTCTTCTTACGGTCCTGTGTACATTTCGGACAGTACCATTTTCCTTTAGGTTTTGTGGTTAATCCGACACAGGCAAAGTGGAACCACTCAATTGGACACTGAAACCGAAAGTTTTTTGTTTATTAGAAAATGTCGATTAAGTCAGAATTATTGATATTTATTGATTGGAAAAGAATTACATCTGGATTATCACAGCCAATCATTTCGCCATACGAAACTTGATGGCACAAGCAATAAGTTGGTTCGTTTGGATCGACCGGCATATCCAAAACATCGGCTGAGTGTCCCAAAGCAGTCGCATCAGCTTGTGCCCCACTTCCAACAGCACCTGCAGTTGCCGAGGAAGCCACAGAGCCACCTAGAAAATAATGCATTAATTTACTATATATATCTCATAGATGTGTACGTTATTATGTATAAAATTTCAGAACAAATTTCCCTGAAATTAATTTGAATGAACAAATTCAATAAAACTGGAATTTTACAAGCTTTCCACCCATTTCTCCCCATTTTCTCCCAACTTAACTTAAATTCTGAAATTCAATAAATCATCACAACCCCAAGAATTCACTAAGATCGAAACCTTTCTTCTGCTTTTTCCTGGCACTTTTGAATTCGTCTTCGCTGCTGACATTGGCATTGCTGCTGCCCTTCTTGCGCTTCTCCTTTTCCTTTGTCTTCTTCCTGCCACCTTTTTTGCAGGCACCACTGTTTCCTCCTTCCTCCTGAGCCCGACTGTTGTTCAATGCCTTCTCCTGGATTTCTGCCTCAAATCGTGCCAGGTCGGAGTCCAGACGTCGAATATGCTTGTCCACCAACTCGTACGTCTGAATGGCCAGCTGTACTTTGTCGTCACCATATTCCTTTGCCTTGTTGAACAAACTCTGTATATGTGCAAGTTGTTCCTTCTTTTTCTCTGTACTCTCGGTTTTAATGTTTTTCAGATATTCATCAGCACGCTTGTCAATGTCTTTAGACAGTCCTTGAGCACGAGTGTCCAGGTCTCGCATGAGTGTGAAGTTGCGCTGCAGTTCTATGGGCAAATGCTCGAGACCTGAAATTTTGGTTTTATTAGAATTAAGGTTCGGGCAAAAAGTTAAAATAACGATTAAGCTTTATTTTAAGCAAGATTTCAGCTATTTTTAGCATCAAATTCTCGAGAAATTCATTATTGAAATATATTTGATATATTTTTGGATACAGAAATTATAATATTTCTGTGTAGATAATTATTAATTCATTAACTAATTAATAATGATAATTTATTTCATTTCTAACAGGCAATCGCCTAATTTTTCAAAAGTAGTATGTTTTGGCGTAATTCAATAAAAACTGGCATAATTAAAGATTCATTAACAATTTTCAAGAGAAGTCACATAATAGTGTCTTTTTAGCTAAGTTTGTAAATGTAATCAACATAATGGTGATTAAGTCGCAATTTCTGTCATTTATATCAATATTTAAATTATTAAAGCGTTAAAAAATTAAAGCAACATAATATATAATAATAAATCTTCATCAGTCAACTTGATTAAAAAATGTTCATAACAACCATTGATTTGACTAATTTCTTCATGTATTCTCTAAATCTAAACTTAATTAAATTACAGATTATGAAGATTATGATACTCAATAAATTGTGAATATTATCATAAATAAATAAATAAATGAATATCTGAAATACAATCACAATATAAACACCACCAAAAATAACCTAAAAATCACAACCCAGACAAATCCTCGTCTTACTTTGAACAAAAACAATGAATTTCTCCAACTATTCATTAAGCAATGCAAAATAGGTTTCGTCAATAATCAAATAGTTGAAAGTGACAGAACTATCGCACGTCAAAATAAAAAAATGGGATGAGAAAATATTTACTGTCTAAATAATGTTCCAAATACAGGGCGGTCGTCATATTGATCAGTCGTCCTTATGGATGAAACGAATACTGGGTCGGTTTCACTGCCCAAGCAGTTTTCATTGGTAAATCACTCCACTTTCTTGCCACGAAGTTCGTTCCACTTATTTCGCCACAAAACAGTTGTTTTTAACAAAACAAATCCAAAAACACTCAATGGCGGTCACGTCGTTTGAGTCAATTCAACATGGCGGCGCGCGCAATGTGGCGCCATATTCAAATGCAGTTTGAAGTTGTATATGGTCATAACTCAATTTCAAGCCTAAATAGGTGTATTTATTAAGGATTCACGATAGTCTTTACTAAGAAAGTAAAGTTTAGTGAATACGAATGAAATATTACCAGTACGTTTGGATAAATGCGAGACATGTGAATTTTCAGTAATTTTAATTGGCTAAAAACGCCTAGAAAATGAATCCCAAACAAAATCGCTAAAAAATTATTTTTGAACTAAAAATTCGACCGAGGAAAATATTATTTCCTACATCTAACAGTATAAAAATAATAATCAAACTGATATTAAATTCAGAATGATAGATAAAATAACTATATTACATAGATTAATTAATATAAGGATCAACAATAATTTCAATCATTTATTCTCTTAATTTCCACCTTCCAGTGTTTTACAAAAAATATGATAAATAACCTATTAACAACAGTAATATTAACTGACACTTTGTTAGTTTTGTTACAATCAGGTTCAGTTAACATTACATATGGGGATAATAATGACCAATTAATGTCATCAACGAAAAATGGGGAAAATTGCATGAAAATGTATCACAAGAAAATTTAAACATTCACCCCCGACAATTGTAGGATTCCATAAAAATCAGTCTATGAAACTATACAGATTTTACATACAACTGGCTGTGTTAAAAACGTATTAAAAATTACCATGACCGATTCTAATATTTCGTCACAATAGTTTTCAACACCGCCATTCATAAACTGACTTTTTGAATGTTTAAATACTAAATAACATCCGTTATTCGAAACATTCCGAACGTAGAAAACTGATCACTTTGTATTAATTGTTCACAATTGTCCCCTTTACAAGTCATAATTGCTTTCATTTTAAAAAATTAGCTGAATGACAATCGAGTAAAAAATACGCATCAAGGGAGCAATGGTATTCGTAACTGCGAGTCGGTACAAAAAATATGGCTCCCAATTAATTATTAATGAAACGCATAAAACAGTATGAGGAACGTGCACAGTCCGATGACTAGTCCGAGAATCAGTGAATCACGTCGTTTGCGCACATTGATTCTCTGGAATAAACTGCTGATCGCAGGGAAGCGGTTAGAGATGTCGTTGAATCGTGTCTGGATCTTTTTGAAAGCCTGCCTTTGTGACATCAGATGTTCTCGAGTTTCCACAGCTATACTTATTTGATCGTTTATTAGCCTGTCCGAACTAAAATGGAATCAAATTAGTAAATTCATGGCATTTAAAGTAAAGAAACAATTACGTTCCAACATACATATGTAGTCATTTCAAATAGGGAACATATATGTTGCGTATATGTATTATAAAAATATGTATGTTGCATTTATGTAACATATATGTGACATATATGCGACATATATTTTAGTTGCATTTAAAAAATGTTTTTTTAATATTTTCTATAGTTGTGATTTCTTCTACCTATTTCTTTTTTGATTTTGGGGAAGTCTAGTTTGACTTTTCTTCTTGATATTTGCGTTTTAATTGTGCACTGTTCTTTCAGTTTTTCATGATTATAAGTTATAGGTTTCTCAAAGCAGAACGAGCAGAGTTTTATATTTTATTTATAAGTTTCTTAAGTGATAAAAATAAATGAGTTACCAACATACTTGTGCAAATGTTGGTTTTCCTTTATATACATGTCCCTTCTGTTTAAACCACTGCTTTTGTAGTTGCTGCAAGAAAATCATAATTAATAATAGTAACCAGTTATTTAATTGTTCCGTTTATAAATCTAATTAATCTTACTCAATTTCTTTTCGAACACTGTGAAGAAGGTCCTCCCGATCTTTGCGTGAAGTAAAATTCACTCTGGTCTTGTTAAACTCCTTTTTATAATCTTTTAGGATTTCCTTGTGTCGCTGCATTGTATGCAACATCGCAGCTCCCGTTGGCTGAATTTCACTCATTCGATCGTTGACCAACAACAACTAAAATTAATAAAAACTTTGTATAATCTTCCATTTACGAGATATGCTGGTTGTTGAATATCATAAATCTCAAAAGAAGAACTGGATTTGTTACTTTTTCATATATGTATATATATATATATATATATATATTTTTTTTTGGTTAAGTTTAGCAAACAAACGCAGCTAACGACACATTTTCTAGAATTTCGAGAATTACTAATTTCTATAACCCTGAACTAGACATGAAAATATCAATTCTTAAAAAGTCGGCCTATATTATTATCACCATCTAAAGACAAAAGTATCTGTGATATTGTAACTAGTCTTAGCTGTTTCGGAAAAATACTGTATATGAACAAAAACAAAGCGAATGACCTATATTTTTATAGTTTTATACTAAAATTGTCGTCACACACCTTAATTTTCTTACAGAATTGTAAGAAAATAATATTATAATAATATTTAGATAATTGGTATTAAGATGCCATTTTATCGTATTATGTGTAATTTTAAACCATTACTTTGGACAAAAGCGTTTCTATCTCTGATGCCATATTTTCGAAAATGTGTTCCTCGTCCAGCAATGGTACTGTATCAGCAGAAGCATGGCTCGAGGATGTCCCGGAAGAATTGACACCGAGTTTGCAAAAAGCAACCAGCTTCGCATCGATCTCATTTTCCAAGTGTCTAGCTTGCTTTCTCAGATCTGTAATGAGAAAATAAAGTCATTAATTGAATATAAAAAAGATCCATTTTAATGTAGTCGCTCAATTTACTTATAATTAGTGGAATTCCATACAAATATAATTAATAAAAATGTAATAGAAACTCAGTCATTTCAGAATAAAAAACCCTTCACATGAAATAATGCAGTTATTCATTTTTTTGTTTTTTAAACATCAACTAAGTAATTGTTATTATGTTTCTGGAGATAAATAAAATTTAAAAAATCTGCACCCTGAAATATTTTCATCAAAACAATAATAAACGAGATGATTGTACCTTCCCAACTAGCAGAACCTAGAGACGTAGTAGCAGACATTGGCCTGATTGACGTAAAAAACAACCTCAAATTTTAAGCTGCTCGTGGCAAAACGTAACAGCAAATTGATCCTCTGATCTGGCGCGACACAATGCAAATTAGCTGAACAAAATAATTGGAAGAACAACGTTGGCAAACGTCAACAACGACCGTGGATAAATGTTCATTGTTATCGGGGAAACGCGTCGAAACAATAACACGGCAACTCCTTTACGGAATGAGAGATCGCGGCTGTTGGCATCAAAGGATGGGCGCCGCGAAACCGGAATCTCGAATTCAAATGTTCGCACGTGTCATCCTTTTGGGAAGAATTCGCGGTGGGAGTACGCGACAGATGACAATTGGGTTCAGGAGAACAACATTGACATGGCACGGGCCGCCATGTTTCGACTTATGTGCCAGTCACGTGACGTTAGACCACTCGCGCTGTGAACGGCACTTTAAAGTGGTTCCCTTATTAAGTTGAAATAACGAAAATTCGATAAGACTTTAAATCGGGTTTATTTCGGGGCTACTATTTGATCTGCCAAATTCCCAAGCATTTCGACTACATACAAGCCGAGATATTAGATGATAAAATAGCTGAAAAATGATATATATAGTGATGTGTTTTAATGAAACTTTAACATCGAATATCTGGATTTCTGCTTTGACGAATTGCTTGAAAATTTGGCAAATTAAATTATAATAATCTAAGAATTCAACTGTAAAGATTTATAAAATTCTTATTTTTTGCTTTCTCATTATTCATAATTGAACAACTATTGAAATGTTGTTTATAAAATTTGAAAAACGATGACAGAACTCAATGCGAACAGAAAAATCAAAATTACCTATATAAGGTGTCAATGTTTACATAAATCATTAAAATTCCAAAATTACCCGAAGAACCAATAAAGTGACAAAAAATATATCCTTTCATTTTCATATTCAATCCAAAGGAAAAATAAATGCATAATTATTATACCAAGAAACAATCGAACTAATACTATGAAGGAATAATAAAACATTATTAAATTAATATGATCATATTTTCACCTGACCCTTCATAGGATAACTACCTTAAAGGATTCTAATTAGGATTAAAATAAAAATGAAAATGGATTAGGATTGTACCAATAACGACCACAGCTAATCTTTTTCAATTTATTTATTATAAACTCAAAATTTGCTGTGCAAGTATAATATTCACATGAAAATGCAAATGCCTATATAAATGTGTTTGTTGTTTTTCTTTTTTTTTCACTTTTTTCTTTTTTTGTTTTTTTTCTTTCCTTTTCTTCACATTTTCACCTCTCGTCGTTTCTTTCATCGTTATTCCATTAGAATTGCTCGCAATTCTATCGTACGCACATGGTATCAGATCTGTATAACCAGCGTCATTAATAGTAGTCGTATAATAATTAGCTGATTTACTAATAGAATACAGTGGAACCCACGATCTTTCATACGCTTGACCCTCCCGTTATTCCTCGATTTTGCTTGGTTAAACTGCCTCGCATTTTTACACATTCGTTTGATCGTAATCTTTCTTGACTGATTTTCAATTAGGGACTCGACTTGCAGTATAAAATATCGCAGGTTCGACTGTATTGAACTTTACTTGGTGATACGCATTTACAGTAGTCATACTTAACGTTACAAAAAATAAGGAAATAAAATGAAAAAATACGGAGAAACGCTCGTTCCCTACTTGCACCTATACAACTACGCTTGTTTGTCTGAAGCCTAAATAGTTCACGCTCGCTTTTTCTTCTCGTTCGATTCGAATCTCGTGAAAAAAAGTCACGAAACACTCATTCCTCGTTATCACACAGTAAGAAAAAGTCATCACGTCGATGTACAAAACGTTATTCTGCTCGCTTCCCGGTCGAATATGTGAAGCCAGATTGGTAGAAAACGCGCATCACATATCGGGGAAAAGGATCGACTCTCATTTGCCATAATCGCGAATGAAACGATACGTGTACAATAAATACGTTAAGTAGTTGAATTTGTCCTATTTATGTTCTCCGAATCCAGATGACGCTACCAACGGAACAGACTTTAAAACGTTTTATAAACGTTTATCGAACGTTTTGCAAACGTTTATCGAACGATTTCTAAACGTTTATCAAACGTTTTATAAACGTTTATAAAACGTTTTGTTCGCATTACTACTAGGCAGTTGGAAATGTAAAAAATTGCAGTACGCATAATTAGAAATGTCAATCCACCAGAGGATCGGAGCGCCGTCTGGAGGACGGAAGGAAAAGTCGAAAACAGCAAATGCGATCGCCCTTTTTCCCGCGGATATTCGTTTTTCGCAGCATTTCCTCAGAATTGTTCGTAACATTCACTCTTGCGCACAACAGTCATTCATTGTTTCTTATAAAAAATCATCACGAATAGCTCATTTTTGCGCTCTTCGATTCGTCAACGTGCTCGTTTGAAGACCATTTTCCCCAACTTTTTTTTCTACAAACTTGCAATCGCGTTCCGTTTTAACGTTAGTAATTTTGGTTCTGAGTGTGGCACATGTCTTCTGCTCGTATTCCCCGAATTCCTTCTGACTCTTAAAAGGAGCACGCGATAACATTACTGAGGCTTCTTAAAGTCGACGTGATTACGCTACACCGTTATAAAACTATAAAGGAACAAAAGTCACAATACTCCATATTTGGCACAGATTAATCGAAATTACGCATTTTCGTACTACATCAAAGGAAGTGCATATGATTCAAAAGAGACTTTTTCGTTCATTTCGGATTATTGCCCTTTTTCTCGCTTGAACCGGATGAACTTTGATTCGGGGTTTGGCTTGCTTTGATGGGGATTGCCTTTTGTGCGATTTTGTTGCGAATTTCGTTCTGGTTTCGTTCGGAAATTGATTTGAAGGAAATCAATTTTCGAACAAACGAATTAACAATATTGCACAACTGTTGCAGTCCATTTAGTTTGGATTTTATTTCGGGTACACTGGTAACTCTTTGAATGACTGAAAGATTAAAATTTGAAGTTAAATAAACAATTTAAACAATTTGAATAAAAACCTTTATTTAAGAATCCTGAGAAATTTTTCAAAAATTGTTTTAAAAAAATATAAAATTGCTTTTGCCTTCCAACTGTTCAAAAATGCTTATTTGAACTTGTTAAAATGTCTAAATAACTCCAGAACTGACGAAACTTTACAGTTATAAAACGTAAAGTAATAAACCTTCTGCAAGCCTCTCAATAACTTTCAGCAAACCATAACCCCTGCAACTTCTCCCTTTTCATCGAGTTTAAATCTATACACAGTTCCTTAATATGTGTCAAATATACAGAACGTATACACACCATACACTGGTTCGAACTTATGACCGCAATATCTTTTTTTCTCATCTCGTGAAAGTACAAAACAACGAAAGATGCAGAGCGGCGAAATGAAGAACTAAAGGTGGCAGAGGGCGCGTCAGTCGCCTTTTTTGTCGTCTTTTTTAACTGGACGACGATTCGCTTTTTCTTCGTTTTTTAAGGGAAAAATGAAAGAACAAAAACTGAAGAAGACTGATAAGAATAAGGGACACGAAGGTAGATAAATATACCGATATACAATACAGGCTATAATTCTTACATTTGATTCTCGCGTCAGCGTATTTTTTTCGTGCATTACAAACAAAAAGCTAGACTCACAATTTATACAAAACATAAATTTTTCGACACTTTTTTACTTTTTTTTTCTTCTCCTTACAATTAATGATCACAATACGAAGAATCCGGATACATTAGTTACAATAAATAATTTGCGTCAAAGGTCTTGACTTCCGCGGAAAAGGACAGTTTCAACAGCAAGGTGTCGGTAAAAAAAGGAAAGGGAGAGAGTAGGTAAACCTCTGGCTAAACGCTACGTGACTGTAATCTAATTGTTTTTATACGAAAGAACCCTCTTAGATGCGTCTGTCTTTATCGTTAATATTATCCATAGTTATGAATTACTTTAGTTCCGCTGGTTTAATTTATATTTATATATTTATATATACGTTTGTCTTTATTATAAACGTAGCAAAATCAGACGAAACGACATTTGTTCGTATAAAATCGTATTCTCGAAAAACTCGGTGGAAATCATACAAAAACGCTACAAAAATACGAAAGTCCCAAGCTCGTTGAAAGCGTGAATGCCTCTAAATGATTTTTTCCTTCAATCCGTATACGCTAAACTATACATCGATTACACGGTTGCTTTTTTTCTGCTTTTTTTTTCATTTTTTCATTACTCAGTAGTTTTGTTCTACGGCCTGAGACAGAACTCCAAAGACAAACGCGGTGATTGTCTTTCATTTAACTTCGGCAACAGAACGAAACGTCGGAACAGAAACGAGAATCATCGTAATCGACCTTTAATCAACAGATGGCGTTTGTCTTGGAGTTGTGTCAAATTCGTGACAGTTCTCTCGTTTGTTTCGACGAATAGACAAACTTGAAGGTAACGAAAGTCGAAAGGGAGGGGAGAGGGGTAAATGAAGCACGATTCACGCACGAAAATGCAATACGACTTAACATCGTATAGATGGAGACTCGATCGCAGAACCGGAAATACAATTTATATACAAGATGGCGGGTCGCACTACGCAAGGAAGAGTAGGAAACGTTTGTTGGAAGGAAACAAGAAGCGCCGCCGATCGCGATACTCCACCGATGCGATTCGTTGGGGGAACGGCACGGAAAACGGGAGGCGGGTGAACGAAAGTCGTCGATTCGAGGACGAAAACTGAAATAATACTGCTGAATTGGTCGCGAGAGAGATTAGGAGGGTGTAGGTGGCGCCACCTGCATCGAGTTGTACAGGTGACGCCACTTATACATCGCGATGTAAGTGGCGCCACATATACCGCAATGCAGGTGGCGCCACCTCCAAGCCCCGTCCTGGATTTCGAGCATGCTTTCTCCCGGGCGCCACCGTCGCGTCCCCGGATGTCCCGTAGATGGCGCCACGACTCGCGAACCGATCAACAACGTAGAGGTCGCTGTTGTGCCGTGGAGGAGGTCGGAAATAGGGCGGTGGAATATCGCTAGTCGGCCATCCTTTCGGACACTCTCTCATGCGTTTCCGACAATCCGAGGCGCCGGTTAGGAGAAGAGTTCGCGGGGCCCGAGGCGGGGCTTGGAGCGCGACGCTTCCGATCACGAGTGCTTGACGACGATGACGCCGGGTCGCTGCTGCGCCTGCTGCTGCTGCTGCTGCTTGAACTGCAGGAAGTTGTTGACCTCCGCGTGCACGAGGCGCTGCTTCGCGACGCCACCTAGCGGCTTGTTCGTGAGCGCGAGGGGCACGTCCTGCGCGGGTTCATCACTGAATAGATGGTCGCCCTCCAGGTGCCGGATCGCTTCGACGATTGTCTCCAGATTTTGTCTGGAGGTGTTCGCTAGGTACAGCCTGGACTGGGGGGTGCCGTCTTCCAACGAGTTCGACGGCGAGGGCAGTCTGTTGGAAAATGAGCATTTCGTTGATTCAAATCGTAATTTTGTTATTTTTTTTATTGTTATGTAACAAGGGGGCTTTGGGCTTCAACGGTTTTATGGCGAAATGAAATATTAAGTTGAAAATATATTATCGTAGAATATATAAACATACTAATTTTTTAAAGGAACATGGTTTTTCCCAATGTTCTCACATGTAAGTTAGTTTATCTGAAAATATTCACTTTTTTCAAATTTGTTATCAATTTGCGATATTTTCTATTTTTGCAAACTGAAATCTCTAATTGTAACTTGATAAAATAAATTTTTTTCCCTGCTTTTCATAAAAACATACATAATTTATTGTAATATAATCCACCATAGTGCCATTCTGTCCTTACGGAAGAATGTATTGGAGATTTTAAAGATATAAACTCCCGGCTAAGAATTTTGCCGAGCCCATTGCAAACTACGATTTTTGCTACAGCGAAAACTAGTTTACACTTTATCATTTGAGCAAACTATAAAAGGTAAACTAAAAACTATAAACGATATATATTTTCTGATAGGTAGTGTAAAAAAATGAACCAATGTTGCTATGATCGTAAAATTTGAGATTAATAGATTAAGCGACCATCGCCGCCAGCGCCAATTTTATGGAGAAAACAATAACTAATAACTTATAACTTTTATTTAAATTTATCTTGATTCAATCTTAATATATAATTCTTAACTCAGTCAAGCATAAAGGAACATTCAACTTGAGAACATTAAATTTTACGACCCGAAGTGTTGATTATAGAGGCGCTTCAGTAGTTTTTTAACAGTACTTGTTTAATCTATTGTTCCTTTTGTTGTATCTTAAGGAGAGGGTATAGTGAAAATGAAAATGTTAACTCATTGACTTGGAAATACATAAGATTATAGATAATTATACAAATAATTGATTCCCATTAGCAATCGTTACAAAAAAGACATTTATAATTTTCCTTAGCCCACAATTAGGATCTAAATTATTTCTATGTGACATTTGGTGGCAAAATATATAACTGCAATAATCATACAATAGCGGTATCAAAGAAACCTCAAACGGGACAAAAAAGTAACTTTTATTTCCATTTCTTATTATAATGAAGATTAAAAAGAAAAGCAATGTGAATTACAATTTTTCTTTAAGTTGGCTCCGGGACAAAGATTCCAACCATCCGAGATACTGATTCTGAAAGGTTCCTCTCACTGACCTTTCAACTTCGACTTTCGGCTCGGCCTTCATGGCCGCCTCCAGTACACTCGGCAGGCGCTGCTGCGTCGGTTCGTTCGCCGGTGAAAATGGTCTGCTTGGGCTGCCGGCGACGAACTGGCCGGCCGTCGTTGGCTTGTAATCGGCCGATCCGTTGACGTACGCGCCGTGGCTTGGCGAGAACGCCTCGTCGACCATCGTCACGGCGATCGTCTCCGCGACGACGCCGTCCTCGGCCGTCTCCGCCTCGTCCTCCAGGCCGGCGAACACGTGCGTCGCCTGCGCGAACGCGACCATCTTCGGGGTCGTGGGCCGCGAGTCCACCTCTTCCTTAATCACCTCCTCGTCGATGATGGCCTCGGGCTGCGGCGACATCGGCGGCGACCCGGATTCCGAGTTCGCCACCGACGTCTCCACCGTCTGCGTCGAGCCGACCGGCGGCAGCGACACTAGCGACACCACCTGCAACGACGCCACGGCGTCCTCGGTCTCCTGCGCCATCAGGTTGTCCGTGTGCTCGATTACCTAAAATGGCATTTTCAGGGTCATTTAGGTATTAGTGTCAATTTGTCGAGTTAACAAAATTTCAGGAGAAATATGCGAACCTAGCGGATTTTTGGACAACTAGGAAAAATGGCGGGTGTAAAGGAAATGGACAGTAATGATTTTCATAAAACTTTGTAGTTTAGTTTCAATTGGAATGAGATAAATTATAAGTTTTTGCTGTGAAATTTATTGCAAGTTTCAGTTTTCAATAATTTATTGCTAATAATAAGTAACTATGAAATCATAATTTTTTAAGTATATTCAGGAATAATGATTGTTGGCAATTTTGTCGCACTGAATATAATTAATTAGGAAAAAACAAATAAATAAATTAACAAAAAATTTCCTAAGTTTAATAACCACAACCAATACATTCTAGCAAATTACATGATAAAATACATTTGAAATATCTCCATTCGTCTCGCAATTTCAAAAATCAAACTCAAAGGTCTACTCTGACGATTTTCTTTCCCATTCTCTTCGATCTCCTCTTGTCTCTCAGTCCAATCTTTGACTGTATTGTTTGAATTGGATGCTGCCAAAAATCACCTCATGCGGCTGGTAGGTAATGAGCTGGTTGTCCCGGTACCGGTCCGGGTAGAGTTGGCATTGCATGGTCCTCATTTGCTTCTCCAACAGCAGTCTCGAGTGACGTTCTCTCTCCAATTGTCGCCGCAGTTCGACCACCTCGCTATTGACGACGGAGTGTCCGTCGGCAGACACGGTGATCACCGACAGGGGTTCCGGCGACATGCTGCCCAGACCCTCGTCGCCGCTCTCACTCACGTGAACCGGAAGATTCACAACCACGCCTGCAAGCAGATGATTGCAATATTAATCAGACGATTTGACAGATTCAAAAGAATGAATCAAATTTCGTGAACGGACGTAAATGAGAATAAACGCGGGTAAATACGAGTAAACAAGAGTAAATAAATGTGAACAAGAGTAAATGAGGGAGTAAACGAGAGGAAACAAATTTTAAAAAGTAACTAAACTAACCAATTTGACTTTTTCGCGTAATCTAAAAGGGATCATTTAAAAAATCTTACTAAACTAAATTGGCACTCTTTTACGGGGTGGAAATGTTAAAACAATGAGGAAATTTTATTTACTCTCCTTTATTCTCTTGTTTACTCTCATTTTCTCTAGTTTACTCTTATTTACTCTCGCTTAACCAAAATAAATACAATTATTTAATTCTGAATAAATTAAATCAATGTAAATTGATTCACTAATTAGTGAATTAATCAATTTATAGATTTTATATTTGATTTTATATGCTTTTATTTTTTATTTTAAGTTCCACTTTAATCACTTTAAAATCAAAGTAAATATGATTCTATTTTTAAGTTGATACAATTTGTTTTCCAAACTGCAAATTTAAATGCAAGCATATTTATTTGCAATTGAATTTAAATAAATAAGCTTAACATTTTTAATGTATATTTTAATTTTTATGGAATCAAGAATTGTTTCTTAATGTAAACATTTCTCTTAACTTCAAAATTAGTTTCATAATATCCGTCCGACCACTTTTACAAATCAAAATAAAAAATGATTTGCAACAATGTTCCCTGACTATTCCAGCAACTGAAAATTCTGTCGCCACCCTGTTAATTTCTGCAGCAATAATACTATTTCGAGTCTTGCAGAATAGAATGGAAATGGAGTAAATGTGGCAGCTATAAATCTAGATTTGGAGCTGTGAAAGATTTTTATATTATTTAAAACACATTTTTTTGTGATTTTATGTAAATTTTAAAAATAAAGACACCTAATATCAACTTTAGAGATAATTTTGTGTATTTCGTCATAAATAGTGAACTTCATTTCCTCCTTGGAGAATTAAAAATTGAAGCTGACATTTTGAAAAAAGAAGTATTTTATTTATTTATTTAGCATAAAATTATAAGAAATAAACGATTTTGATTGTTAACAATAAAGTAGTTTTTCTTGTTTTCTTTTTAAAGGTTTTCTTATAAAACCTTTAAAACATAACCAAGTCCGTATATTTATCTTCTACCAATAAAACTTAAAAAATTGTTTTATCTGACCCATTATTTCGGTTTGTGAAACTAAAAGTAAACAACATTTCATTTACATTTGCATTTACTAAACATTTCAATTGCTTAATGTTTTCTTTGTTGGCATAAACATTTCATATCAAATATATAAAACATTCAAACAAATCAAACGTTTACATTCTCACCATAAACATTTTTACGTATTCAGTGTGTTTTTAAATTAAAAAATATCTTATTTTACTTTGTATTTGTTATTATAAACTTTCAACTTTTCAGTATATATTATGTTGTTATCATTTGAATCCTACTAAAATCACAACTGATGTAAGTTTAAATAAAAAAATTCTTAAAATATCCATAACTTCTCCCTCGAAAAAGCTAAAACTGATCTTTCACTAAAGAAACTTCTCCATCAACCCAAAGCAGCTCTTCATCAAGTCAGAAAAAAACCCACGAACATAACATCCGCAAAAAACGTCTCTGTTTACCTTGGCTCTCGCCCTTGCGCTTCTTAATCGGCACCTCGCCGCCTTCATGCTGATTTATGATCCTCTTCAGCTGACAGTTCTGCGAGAGTAACTGGGTTTTTTCCTGCTCTAACTGGTAAATGTACTCCGCAGTCTGTTGCAGAATCGCCGCCTGAAACAAGTCACCAATTCACCGTCAAAATCCGTCCTAACACTTTTTGTTTGGTCTTTTTCTCACCAAACAAAAAACAAACAAATACTGTCCTCAACCTCTGCTCATTTTGTCGTACGCAAAACAATCGGTCAAATTGGGAAATGGTAAATGTGCAACTAGTGGGAAAAATTATCACGAGTTGCAGGTTACTTTGTTTATTTTTTGGGGGTGAAAACGGGGTGAACATTTTTAACTGTTTTTGTTTTTACAAATTCCTACTGGTTGAAAAAGTAGTAATTTTTTACTAGTTGAAAAAGTAGTCATTTTTTTATTAGCTGAAAAAGTAGTCATTTTTTCCACTCGTTGAGACGATAGTCATTTTTGTCTACTAGTTGAAAAAGTAGTAATTTTTCTAATTTGAAAAAAATACTACTTTCTCTATTGGTAGAGAAAGTAGTAAATACATTCTCACAAGTGGAGTATAGACGTCTTTTCCCCACTGGAATCCTTTAGTGTAAAAACTACGAATTTTTGCCCTCTGCCCAACTTTTTCGCGAAACGCAAAATGACAACTTTTTCCCCAGCTCTAACACCAATAACTTTTCCCACTAGATATGAAAACGCCACCTTTCTCCACGGATACAAAACCCGGACTTTTCCCACGAAAACCAGTGACAATGGACCACTTTTCCCCCTGGGTGGAAAAGTGGTCCATCTGGCGGAAAAAAACTGAATTTGACCGGAAGAACCGTGTCGCTGTTGACCCACATGTCTTCGGATCCCTTTTCAAGTGTAAGCTCGTCATGTTGCGGATATAGGAGCGCGCGTCCTCTTGCCCCACAAATCGCGTAACACTTGGCCGGGGAAGGGGGGAAGGGCGCCCGTGGATGACCTGCATCGGCCGTTCACGCGCCGGACGAGATCCTTTCGTGTTTTTCGACGCCGGAATGCGACCGGCTCGCTAGCTCGCGCGTGAGCGTTTCGACCGACTGGCGGTCTTTACCGTTATGGGGGTTTTTTTCTTATAGTTTTTTTCGACAAAAGGTGGTTGATGGTGATGGATGATTCTTGGATGGTGCGAGGTCGAAGGATGATAAATTGTCGAGATCGAGATTTGTACTTTTGATCTGAGATGTCGATCGAAACTGTTATGGATTGTTGAAGAATTTTTTGAGATGGGAATACTGAAGACATTTTTAATAAAAAAATTGAAGACAGAATTGATTTATCAATTATTAGATTGTAGAATAGATTTTTGGATGACGAATGGTAAGTGCCAAGACTCAAATTTCACGACTTCGTGATAACTTTATCTTTGGAGTGTGAAAGAGAGTCAAAACTGTTGGAGAAATATGATCTAGAGATAATTCCAGATGTATATCAGTGACAAATGATCTATAATCAATTACCTACGATAAGTTTTATGAATTGGTAGTTAGATTGACTGTTCTGACGATTTTATCAATGGGATAAGGAAGAATTGAAAAGGTTAAGATATGATCTATGCTCCATAATAATGATTTTATAATACTTAAAACCATTATCTCTATAATACAAGTTTGAATCCATTGCTTTCTTTTACTTTGTGAATGAAGGGTGAAAATTGAACGATTCAAAAATTATGATCGATGTTCTTGCATTGTAAGATTTATGGACAATGATCACTATTCAAGCTTTAATTTTTCTTTTCTTCAATCTAGTGTGAGAATTTAATTTATGACTGAGATATGATCTACGATCAGCAATCTATCATTGATCTATTATTCATTATCTATGGAATATGGGATAATTTTAAATTTATAGACACAATTAAATTTATTAGTGAGATATGATCTATGAAAACTGATCTATGATCTACTTCATGAATGAATTGTGTCTGATAAATATGCTGATGTACATCTACAAAAATCTTCAAAGTTGGATGAGAATTTATTAATTTCCAAATGAATGCATATCAATAATCAATTACTCAGTTAACAATTTTTCATTAAAATAATGTATAAAAATGATAAAAAATATTTTTTTCTCTTCTTTCCCTACATTCAAACTGATCTAAAAAGCAATCGATACACTAATCCTCCACTGACACCCATACATTAATTAAAGCTCGCTCTTTCGCGAAATTAAATAAACTACTCTTTACTTCGACGTGACGTCCGCGACAATCAAATTAAAAGCAAATGCGATTGAAACTGAAAAAGAAGCGTCGTTAATTGACGTCAAAAACAAGATTAATTAGCGCCAATGGAGGCGTTGCCATTAATTAGCGTATCGCATTCGAACGGATTCTTATCCGCGCCGTTCTTTGTCATTTCCCTCCTCTTTTTTAATTACTCCCGCGACGTCTCTCGGCAGAAATTGCCTACACAGAAACGCGTCTAGGAAGCCACCTATTGGCTCGTTCCGCGTTTAAAAGACAAGTCCCTTTCACTCCGTCCCGAAATAGACCTCGCTATCCGGAAGCAGACTAGACTAACACTTCCCAAACGGCTTGCGTTACACATTGTTGCATATCCCGCCTGAGCGACGCATTTCATGCTTTAATTTCCAGCTAATGTGTTCTATTTGTACCGAACTTTCCTCCACTCACATCAATTTAATTGGAACGAAACCCCGATCCCAAATCCACCTAATCGTTCCAGTTATTTATATTATATTATTAAATTATTATTATTAATTAATATTAAATATTATATATTTATATTTAATATTATTTAGATTTATTATTTTATTTATTCCAGTTTCTCCTCGCAGTTAATTTTTTCATTCGTAAAAACGCAACAAATCGAGTTACTATCGGCGCTACTACGATCAGCTGACTGCAGCGCCACCTGGCCGACGTCGCCATTCAAAAGCGCGCCGCCCTAATTGGACGCGCCGAGCGACATCTATGACGCGCGTTTCCGCTAATTGCCGCGTTTTGCAAGATCGCCGCGCGACCCGGCGAAAAGCGTCCGCGGGGGGCGACGGAGGGAGGGGGAAGGGGGTGGGAGAAAATTGCGCGGCTCGCGACAGTAAACTGCCGGACAATTGCCGTCGCTGTGACCGGCTTGCCTTGACGAGGTCCTTCCACTCTTGGAATGCGACGTACGCAAACAACACCGCGAGAAATGGCAAAAGCGCCGACGGCGCGAAATCGCCGGCGGAGCGCGCGCGGAAAATGTTGATTGGAAAATCGATAATTAAGTGGGACGTTTTTATCGAAAGGCTCGCGCCTTTCGAACGGACGCATCGATTGCTAGAGAATTAGTACATTACACCACTAGGGAGGGAATTTCGTATTTCGAAACGAGTGAACTTCCGGAACGAGGCAAAGCCGAGTTC